>JAULKM010088848.1:0-11318 GCA_032355605.1 Rubia tinctorum
ATTTTTAGCATGAACTGTAATGCATGATCAATTAATAAAATTATTCTTTTGATGCATGCTTGTGCTAATCTTATTTTTGAGAATTTAATTGTGATATTTCCAATATAAACACCAACATGTAACTCACTAACTATGCTATTCTAGAATCTACCTAAATGTGATGAAGACTAAGAGCTTGTTGATGAGTTGAATAAGCTAGTGATCCGAGTATAAATCCATCACCCCCTTCCCCATCAAGATGAGGCTATTGCGAGAATCGCAACAGCCCATCTTGAGCAGGACTTGCAAAAGCTGAGTGCAGGATAGCAACTTCGTGAAAACATCAGCAAGATGGGAAGAAGTATTTACATGAATGAGAGTAAAAAATACTTCCTTATATGCATCACGAACGAGATGGCAGTCTATCTCGATGTGTTTGGTCCGTTCATGAAAAATCAGGTTTACAGTGATGTGGATTGCTGCTTTGTTATCACAATAAACAGGTATTGGAAGAGGTATCTTCAATCTGAAATCCATGAGAAGGTAGCTAAGGCATTTTAACTCACAAAGAGCCATGGCCAAACTGTGATATCCCATTTCTCCAATTTCCAAGAGGTCAAGGATGAACCTAGGAAAATGGAAAAACCAGTGACTGATCATCTTGTTTCCTTGCAAAAGCCCCAATCAGCATCATAATGGTTAGGAAGACTGAGCTGGTGATAGAATGTAAAACCCACAAATAATTGTGGTTGTGTGTATTCATATATATAATGAGTAAAAAAGGTATATAAAGTAGAAACTAATATGAAAATAGATATATACAAAACCAATCAGAAAAAGGTATTCATTTCTTATCCTGATTCTAATTGATTTACATCTCTATTACCCCCCTCCCTCAAGCGAAGCGTGAGACTGGTCACAACACAAAGCTTGGAACACAAGAACTCAAATTGAGGACGAGGTAAACCCTTTATAAAGATGTCAGCAAGCTGTAGGTCCATAGGAACATGAGCAACCTTGAGTTTGCCAGAAGACATCATCTCACGCACAAAATTATAGTCAATATCAATGTGCTTGACTCTTTATGAAAAACCGGATCTGAGCAAGAAAGAGGCACTATTATTATCTCTCAGCAAAATAGAAGGCACACGAGTCGATACACATAAATCCTAAAGTAAATTAATCAACCAAGCTAGTTCCGCAACAATATTAGCCAAAACCTGACATTATGATTTGGAGCTAGAATGAGAGATCGTGGGTTGCTTCTTAGCACTCCATGAAACCAGGTTGCCACCAAGAAAAATGGCATAACCATATGTAGATCTACGAGTCTCAATACAACAAGCCCAATCAGTATCAGAATAACCAAAACTGGTAAGGTGGATGAATTTGCACGAAATTGAAGACCATAGTGAAGAATACCACGTACATAGCACAAAATTTGAGTAACAACTTGGTAAAGGTCATCGGTGGGAAATATGCATGTACTAACTGACCATGTTCATGGCATAAGAAAAGTCGGGACATGTAATCGACAAATACTGTAATGCACCAATCAAAGAACGATAAAGAGTGGGATTTTTGAATGGTTTACTGGAAGAGCTTGAAAGTTGCAAAAATGCAACAAATGGAATAACTACAGGTGCTGAATCCTGCATTCTGACGCACAATAAAATGTCATTGGCATATCTAGCCTGGCCAAGGAATAAGGCGTTGAAAGTACGAACAACCTCCAATCCCAAAAAAATATTGTAAAGTGCCAAGATCGTAATATTGAATTCCTAATTAACTCAATCAATAAACTTCCGAATGAGATGACCATCATTCCCAGTGATAATAATGTCATCAAAATAAACCAGCAAATAAAGTAAAGAGGCACCCTATGAAAATACAAATAAGGAGGTATCAGTATGACTGCATACAAAACCCAGGCCAACCAAAAAAGAACTGAAGCGTTGGAACCAAGCACGAGGTGCTTGTTTCAAAGCATAGATGGCCTTGTGTAAATAAAAAACATAATCCAACACATATGGTATTTGTAACCAGCATGCCGCTCCATATAAACCGGGGGATCAAAAACAACATTTAAAAATGCATTCTTGCATCAAGCTGCGTAAAGCGCCAATTATAAGTGCCAACAAGAGATAAAATAGTACGAACAGTATATGTTGTCACCTCCAGACTAAATATCATAATCAAAATCAGGTAATTGAGAAAAATCTTGTGCAACAAACCTGGATTTGTGACGGTCAAGGGAACCATCAGACTTGCACTTTAACCGGTACACCTATTTTGAGCGAACAACATTAATAAGTGGAGGACGGGGAACCAACTCCCACGTTCGTTGAGCATCAATAGCATCCATCTCTGAGTCTATAATAGCAACCCATTCAGGATCCTTGACTGCAGAGCGATGACTGCGAGGCTCAGTCTTTGCAAATAAAGCACTCAAAAAAACAAGAAATGTCATAATCTGATAAAACCTTGTACCGTAATGAACCAGTGTGTGAACGAGTAGCCATCAGATGTCTGAAAGAGGGACCCGCAACCAGAGATGGCACGGATATCGAGGCTGGAACAAAACCAAAGGTGTCGGACGCAGGACCCAAAGCTGACGGCGGCAGCCATACAGGGAATGTTGATGGAGGCAACACAGGTGAAGCTAGGATCACCGGATCAGCTGGCAAAACTGGTACCATCTGACATGATGGTGTGTGAAGCGCACAAGTGGCCAGGGTGGCCGGCGCGTGAGTCGGTGGCAACAACGGTGTAGGTTTAGCTAGCGGCGCTGGCTGCTGTTGATCATGCTCCTGATTTCCCTATGGCAGACATACATAATTTTCTGAAGAATCTTGAGCTTTTGGTGAAATCTAAATCTTAAAATTCCCAAAATAAAGGGTGATTCCGAAGAAGATGATGGCTCAAATACCTCCAATGGAATTGACGAAGGCTCTAAAAAAACTGAAACGTCCAGTGATGATAAATCTGTAACAGTGTTAGTATGGATAACTAGAAAAAATAACTCATCAAATTGAGCATGGAGAGTGATGTACTCCTTCTTCGTGAGAGGATCAAGACATTGATAACCATTTTACTGTGAACTGTAACCTAAAAATATACAAGACATATACCGAGGGGCAAGTTTATGGGTAACATATGGCCTCAAATACTGGAAAACTCGACAACCAAATGGATGAGAATTGGAGTAGTCAGACGTAGTACCAAAAATAACTGAGAGAGGATACTGACCATATAAAATCAGAGTATGAAGTATGTTAATGATGTAGACTTCTATCGAAAAAATACCACACCAAAATGAAAGATGAAGGTCGGAATGAAAGAGTATCGATAATCCTGTCTCTGTAATATGAAGATGCTTCCTCTCCGAGTGACCATTTGGCTATGGAATGTAAGGACATGAAAGCTGATTATGAATAAGTGCTTCAAATTACATATAAGCATCCACATAATCAGACCTTCGTCGTAGAAGATATAACCAAGTAAACTGAGAGAAATTAGCAATAAAAATGACATAATAAAGGTACCCAAAATGAGAGACAACAGGTGAGGGTCCCCTGAGGTCACAATGAATTAAATCAAGTATGCATGGGGCGTGTTTTAAATTACCATTAAAAGAAAGACGCTTTCCTTTATCCATCTCACAAGAAGTACATAAATGAGGTTTAGGCAGCAAACAAGTAACTGACAAACTACCAGTCTTATTCAAAGATGAAATAACAAAAAAAAGAACATGTCCTAACTGACTATGTCATAGCTCAAATGAGGCATTGGTTTTATTTGAATTAACAAATGAAACTAAAGCAGTACCACCATGATCTAAAATGTAAAAACCCCCTCACTGTGTCCTAGGTCCACAAGCTCCTTGATAAACTTGTTCTGAATAGTGAAAGAAGTGTCATAAAAACAAACAACAATATTTAAATCCCTTGTTAACTTGACAATAGACAATAAATTCTTGGTGATATGTGGAACAAGCAAGACATCAGATAAAGTGAGAGAATAAGAAATCCGGGAATTGCCAATATGGGAAATATGCAAAGAAGAACCATTGCAAAAATAAACACGACAATTACCGTTATAAGGAGCAATACTATCCAGGTTGGAAGCTGAAGCAGTCATGTGATTGGTAGCAACATAGTCTGTGTACCAATCAGGAGTGCCATCAAGTTGCTGATAATAATATGGTTGGGTTGTGTCTGCGGAATTTGAAACATCTTCGCGAGCAACATGTGACAGTATGTAACAAAATTAAGCAAGATGACCAGGACGATGGCACCATTTATAGACGTAGGTGCCATGGCCATCTTGCAGAGGGGCGCCACCGCCGGCCGACAATGGGGTCTGACCATGGCCTCTTCCACGGCCGCTGCCTCTTCTGCCACAGTTAGCCTTTTAGGACACTTGTTTACTAGCAGAAAAAACAGAGAGTACTGGTCTAGAAGTAGACTAGCGAACTTTGAGTAAAAATTCTAAAGCCTCAGCATCAGCAACATAGTATATAAAGGAGGTAAAGGATCTTTCACCATTTGAGTAGATGAAAACTGTGACATCTTATCATTCAAGACATGACAAAAAAACAACAACAATATCTTCATCATTAAGAGGATGGACAAGAACACGCAATTTATCAAGAATGTCCTTAAAACGAGAGTAATAATCCTGAACAGACTGATTATCTTGAAGAATGCCATACAAATTACCACAGAGATAAAGGCGACGAGAACGAGAATTATTCTTATATTTAGTGGCTAAAGCATCTCATACCTGAGCACCAGTTACATTGCAGAAGGAGTCGGGGATGAAAAAAGAGCAGCTTAGACTAACTGATCTGTCTGAATCCAAGCATCATGAGCAGCGACAGTCTCAGAAGCCTTATCATCGAGTTCCTTGGAAGCCCAACTCATAGGAGCACCGGGACATTTGAAAGAACCATCAACATAACCAATTAATTTGACAGTTAGTAAAACAGAGGTAACCTGAGTACGCCATTGAGAGTAGTTAGAACCTTCAAGCTTGATGGTGATGCAGTTGATCAAAGATGGAAGCGTAATGGTTATCATCATGAACAAGCAGGAAAAGATCCAAGCACAGAAGAAAAATTAAATCGCACAAAACACACAAAAAATTTGTGAATGGTAGTGAACAACAGATTTAACGACTGTGCATTGATGAAGAAGCGGGAATGGTAGTGATCGGAAAAACTGGAGGGCTGATCAGTGACGCGTGAGAACATCGGAGGTGATACGTGCGATCGACAAAGAAAGATGAGTGAGAATATCGGAGGTGGTGTGTGCGATTCGCAGAGAAGGCACGTGAGAGCAAGTGCGGCAGTATTGGCTTGTTCTGATCAGTAATCACCAGCGAGCAGGGAAGCAATGATGGAGATCGGTAAAAACAAGGTGGGTGGGCGTAACCTTTGATTGGAAAAATTAGGGAGAAAATTTGGAAATTTTGGAAAAATCCAGAGAATATTTAGAGAGACTTGACCGATACTATGATAGAATATAAAACCACAAATAATTGTGGTTGTGTGTATTCATATATATAGAGAGTGCAAAGGGTATATAAAGTAGATACAAATATAAAAAATTATATATACGAAACCAATCAAAAAGAGTATTCCTTTCTTATCTTGATTTTAATTGATTTACATCTCTATTAGCTGGGATTGAGATGGATAGAACAGACCAAAATACTAATGGTGTTTCAAGTATTTAGTAATATGGAGAGCACCAAGCCAATGATGCTCAGTTGGATGATACACAATCTGGCTCAGCTGATGCACTGCAAAGGTGATATCTAGTCGGGTGAAGTTCAAATAGATAAAACAGCCAATAAGTCTGTGATAAGAACCAAGATCCGACAACGTAGAGGTGTTCTAAACAGTCCAAATCTATTCCACAAGAAGTGTCCAGCTCTAACCATATCAAGATTTAGGTCTGAAACCAAGTTTAAAATATACTTGTTCTGAGTGAGGAACATACCACTCTTTGAACTGGCTACTTTAATCCCTAAGAAGTATTTAACAGGGACAAGATCCTTTATGGTAAAATCCTTATGCAAATAATCCTTAACAAATTGAAGAGCCAACTCTGAATTCCCAGAAATAAGAACACCATCCACATAAACCACAAGAGCCAAAATTACTGAACCAGTAAATATGAGAAATAAGAATGAATTATAAAAAGATTGATAAAATACAATATTTTTCAAGTGCTTTGTGAACTCATGACTCCAATTCTAAGAAACTAGCTTTAGGCCATATAAGGATTTTTGAATCTTACAAACTGTGCCCTTCCGTGCCAAATGATAACCAGCAGGTTGAAACATATATAGCTCTTCATCAATATAACCATGCAGGTAATCATTATTAACATCACATTGATGAAGAAACCAATTCTGAGCTGCAGCTAAAGCAAGAAATAACCTCACTGTTACAGTCTTAGCCACCAGAGAGAAACTTTTAAAAAAAAATGTCACCTTCAATTTGATTGTAACCTTTAGCCACTAATCTGACCTTATAGCTGCTAACTGATCCATCCGGGTTGCGCTTTTATTTTATACACTCATTTACTCCTTATTGCTATTTTCCTAGGTGGCAAAGAAACCATTTTCCAGGTTAGATTCTCTTCCAAAGCTTTCAATTCTTCATTTATAGAAATTATCCATTCAGGGTAAAGAATGGCTTCCCTGTATGCTGATGGTTATGGAATCTGAGTTGTAGCAATAAGAAAAGCAATATGTGTAGCAGAAAATATTAGTATGTATGAAGAATCATGAATTGAATAAGTGATAAAGTCTTTTAGCCAAACTGGTTTGGTTCTAGCTCTGGTACTGTGTCTAGGATGAAGTGTTGGAAATGATTGAGGAGATAAAGAATGAACATGAGATGAAATAGCATACTCATATTGAGACTCAGGCTCAGGATCCTTATTAGGATTCTCAATATTAGAAAGCTGATCAGTATGGAAATCAGGATCAACATTATGTTCATTATCAATATTAAAGGTTTGAAAATAATTAGTTTAAGGTGTGCTCTCAAAAGCCGTGTTTTCAATCAGTACTAGCACTAGTTTACTTCATTGTACTTTATTTATTTCCGTCATGTATACAGACTTCATTACGTGAAAATATATTTTGTCATTTACTCACATCAAATCTCCAAATTTACCATTATTTGCTACTTTTTTACACTACTCATGACATCACTCATGCAAAAAATTGACAAAAGTTGATTTTTTACATTAAAATATGTTGCAACATCAGCTTGCATCACTTATTGTGGAACAAAGGGAGTAGATGTCTATTCCATTAAAAAATGTACTACTCCCTCCGTCCCAACTAGACTTGCACTACTGCTTTTTGCACGTCGTACAAGAGACACGTTTGACCGTTAATATGTTTATCTACGTATAATAACGGTAAATAAAAATTTGATATTTTGAAACTACTTGTTACGACGAATTGAACAATATCATATACGATAATATTATTGTTTATATATCTATTCAAATATGTTATTAAATTTCGATAGAGAATAGTGTTCAAAAATCAAGAGTGCAAGTTCAGTTGGGACAGAGGGGTACTTACTTGTCATGGATTTGATACTCCCTCTGTTTTTCTATGTTTGACACACTTACCATTTTAGTATGTTTTTCTAAGATTGACACCTTTCCTTTTATGGCAAAAAGCACACCATTCTCAACCACTCATTAAACTTTTTATTCTCCTCATTCAATTCCATCCACACATTTCAACTTGCAAAAAAATAACACCTAAACCTATGTTGCCAAACATAGAAAAACGGAGGGAGTATTACTCTTTTCTTACTCGGGGCAAGTTGCGTCAGCAAATCCCCTAAAACTTCATCCACTTGAGCCTTTTGAGTTATGCATTTCCAAGCAAATTAATCAAGAGATCTCTGCACATTCTCATATTTGTATACTTTCCTAGCAACCGTCGTCTTTCCGAGACCTCCCATTCCCCATATGAAAATGATGTTGTGGTGCCTTGCTAGTAACATGTGAGACCAATTTTTTTATATCATCTTCCATTCTGACAAAGTATTGTTCAATTTGATGGGTCATAAGTAGTGGTGTCAATTTGTGTCATCGTGTCGGGTTAGAAAAAGGTTTGGGTTAGAAAAAGGTTCGGGTTAAAGCAGGTCGGGTAAAAAACATGTCAATTTTTAGTTGTCGGGTCGTGTTGGGTTACTGTCGTGTTGGGTTGATATGTGTTGGTCGGGTTCGTTCGTGTCGGGTTACTATCGTGTCGGGTTCATACGTGTTGGATTTTTTTTCTCGTGTCGGGTTCGGTCGTGTCGGGTTACTGTCGTGTCGAGTTGATACATGTTGGATTTTTTCTCGTGTCGGGTTAGGTCGGGTCGGGTTGCTGTCAGGTCAATTTAAAAATGGGTCTGTTGTTTTCTTCAAGTCGGGTCGGTTTATTGTCGAGTCAGGTTATTGTCGTGTGATTTTTTTGCTTGGGTTGGATTGAATCGGGTTCTTTTCGGATCGGGTTAATGTCGTGTCGTTATTTGTACGAGTTGATTTGTAATCGGGTTTGATCATATTAGTTATTTTTTTATTATGTTTCATATTGGATTCATGTATATTTGATTCATTCTAGGTCAGGTTTTTATGCTACTTGATTAAATTCAAGTTGATTCTTGATCAACTATTACTTTCATTTGTACATGATAATTATCATTTGTTTATCTGATCTGATATGATTTATCTGAACTGAATTGAACTAAAACTAAGTGTATTGAGAATTAGCATTGTGTGAGGAAATTGAGTTATTTAAATCAAATTAAATTTATGCTGAACCAAACTGATTTGAACGGAATTGAACTAAATTGAACTGAAATGCATATAAGCTTTGGAAAACATGGCCTGAATAATCTGAACATGGCCAAAATTTTCAAAAAAAATTGCCAAAATTTAGCACAGATTTTTTTTAAAAAAAAACTTGTGCTAATTAAAAAAACCGGTGCTAAAAATTATAAAATTCAATCTTCCCGTCAAATTTTTTTTAAAAAATTCTCCAAAATTTAGCACCGGTTTGCTTCTTAAAAACCCGGTGCTAAAATTTTAAAATTCAATCTTCCCGCCAAAAATTCAAAAAAATTAGTTTAAAATTTTATTCAAAAATTTCATGAGATGGGCACTGCTGCGCACAATCGCTCTAAGCTAAATTATTTTTTCTTAACTTTCAAAATCGTTCACTTTCTTTGTTGACTTTAACTATAACTAGGTTGAATAAAATTAATCCACGATCAACCTTTATTGACCTAATATAAATAAGAAAATAGATGATTGAATAACAAAAATCATGTATTTTGGAGCAATGAATAATGGGGAAATACGATTTTGAGCCATAGTGTAATTTTCCAAAAATGTGTACAAGTAATCAATGTTGACTTTTAAGGCACTTCCATTCACCCATACATGCCCAAATCGCAAATTCGCAATCGTATATTATTCAATTGAATTTTTGTATCACCAATTTCGTGATTTGACACTTTCAAATTTCTTGGAGGGACCTAAGTGCAAAAGGTAAAAACTTTACTCGTAACTCCAAAATGAAATCCGCTCGGACGTTGTGCTTCCCTATATACCCATTTTTATTTTTCAAATCCGTAACGAAATATTTATCATTGATTGGGTACAAGAACATATTCGCAAATCTTTCTGATTTCTCTCACTTAGTTCTATGTAATCAACTATAAGTTACTCTAGAACATCTAATAGCGCTTTTCCAAAATTCACCAAAGAAATATAATATATAATATTTTTATATTCAGTAAGAATAACAAATATCATGTATTTTGGAGCAATGAAAACAATGTCACTTTCCTGTGGAGTTAGCTCACAAGGCATATTGGGTTGTCAAGCAAGTTTGTTTGGATCTGAATACTGTGGGTTGTCAACCCAAGATTTTCTTTTTATTTTAACTCCATTATTTTATTTTTATTTTTGTCTCTCTTTATTCATAAATAATGTTTTTGAAGAAAAATGAAGAAAAAATTGATAAATTCTTATGATTTTCTTGATTGATTTTGACTTGTTTTGATGGTTTTATATTGCAAGGTTTTAGAGAAATTTTTCAAAGATGAAGGAGGAATCCGGAAGGAAGGAATTTAGAAATGGGTGGGAGTTTGTAAAAGAAGAATAGAGGTTGAAGGGCTTTTGAGCAATTTCCAAAATTACTAAACCTAACCCAATCCCTCCCATTTTAGATGTCGGTTTGCTCTTCTCTATTCCATAAACCGCCGCCCTTCATTATTACTTCACCGCCAATTTCAGCCCTCCGCGCCGCCAGCTCGCGTCTCCCCTTCAGCCGTGCGCCACTAGACCACCGAGCTCAGTCAACGCGGCCCCCCTGTTAGTCCACCGCCAGGTCCTTCCGGCGTGCTCCACCACCGCGAGCAGGTTTCCATCCGCCGAGCTCCACCCTTGCGCCACCACACCTTTAAAGGTAAACGTTGTGACTTTTTTTTATTCCTGGACTAGTATTGATGCTACTGTTGACTAACTTGTTTTTAAAGGTAAATGTAGTGAACTTATTGATTCCTGGACTAATATTGATGCTACTTTTCATGGGTTTTGCCTATAAATTAAGGAATGTGATTTGGATATTGTGGGCTGATGTAGTTGGAGAGTGTTGTTGAGGCTATTTTTGTTATCAATTGTGGTTGATTCAGCTGTTGTTTGAGCAAAGAAATCATCATGCAAACGACATTTATCCAATTAGGACAGCTTGTGCAAAAGTTTAGTTTGATAGAATTGATTATTGGTACCATTTGTGTTTACTTCATTGTCTGAACTTGATTGAACTTGTTCAAATTCAGTAGTTTGTCTCATATGATTTTTGCTAGCACTTACGTGTTATCTCTTACTGTTTCAATTCTTGGAATGTATTCAGGGTTTAAGGATATGACCCGCTGAACTTTGTTAATGTGGTGAGGGAACCAAGATTGTTTGTTCATCTTAGGATTTGTCTGTATGCCAATACATAAGAATATTTTAACTTGTTATGCAATATTTAGTGTTTGCATATGAGAACCTTTTAAAAACAAGGTCATTAAAGTAAGCTCATCTGCACCATATGGATTATTCTTACCATTAAAGCATATATATATCATCTTTCTTAAACATCCCCTTAATGTTATGCCTCACCATTGTTTACAGTTTATCAGTGCTTTTCCATATAAGGAATATACACATCCACGCTCAAGATTACTCAATGTGGCGTCAAAATTTCCATCTGGAGTACTGAGGCCAGATTTGGGACCAAAGACATATATCGCTTATGGT
>JAULKM010088858.1:0-11318 GCA_032355605.1 Rubia tinctorum
CCAAATTGGGGCAAAAGGGGGTTCTTCCTCTGGGTCAAAATCAGGTGACCATTTTAACACACGCATATAGTGGGAGCTAAGAAACCATACCGGTCTGCTCCAAACCGTTTCTCTATCTCGTTCTTGGTTGAAAGTGATGCGAACGTGCCTGGAGTCCATCGTTGTGACTTGGAAATCCGTAGTCAGACCGAGCTTGGACATTTATTTCTTAATCATCTCAAGTGTCGGCCGACCTCTGGAGAATTTTTCGACGAGTGCGTGGCTGAATGGGATTGCAATTTCTTCGATCTCTGATTGAGGGAAGATGCAAGCTGATTCTCCTTTATGGTGGATTAGCGGATGGAGGTGGACAGGATTCAGAGTGGCATAAGTATTAGTGTTTATGGGGTGGATGAGAGTGTGCAGGTAGGTGGGCGTGCTCACGCCGAGTGGCGGAGCTGCCATCTTCTGCTAATTTAGGGGATCCCAGCGGAGAGAGATTGTGAAGAAAATAGCCGTTATCGGCTGTGAATAGTTTGGAAAAAGGTGATGTTTTCAGAGAGTTTCAGAGACATATTGGTCGCATCTCGTGCAAGAATAATATTCAAATTTTGTAGTTGTTTGTCAGGTTAATACAAGAATTTACATTCAACATCTTGATTGCCATTTTTTCTAAAGAAGCAAAAAGTAAATTTTAAGCCTACTTTTTGTAATGATGACTCATTTTGATCGATTACGGTATTAATTGTGTGGTGGTGTGGGTCATGTTTATATTATAAAAATTAATAGTTAGTTTCAAAACAATCAATATAACAAATTTAAAACTAAAAGTTAAAATTTAATTAGAAAAATGATATCTAAATATTCATTAACATTGTATCGGAATTTGACACATTTCATTTGCTAATCGGAATTTTTAACCATGTTTCACTTACTTTATAGTAAAAAATGAATATTTTTATCTACTTAATAATTTTTTTTATTCGTCTCATATTGATGGTGGACAAAGCTCTAAATCAACATATAAGTGGTACTCTCAACTCTACATAGTAGTAATTAGTTTTATAATAGAAGTACGTGACTTTAATATGATATCAGAGTACAATGTTAACTACATATAGTTTTGATTATACGCAATGCATTATACATCATAAAAAATTTGCTCTACGACAAATATAATGGACACAAATTGTATGCACTAGATAGTCTTTCTCTCTATGGTAAATATTAGTTAAATGTAACTAGTATTCTTAATATTTTTTAGGGCATGTGTTCCCATTTTCTTTGACATGAAAGTGTTATTGTACCCGTCACTGGTAACGCTGTTATAACAACATATACGTGAAACTCTACAATCAATTCATTTCCTTACCCTGTAACCTTTCATTTGCAATATAAGGAGAAAATAAGCTTTTCTCACAAATTGTTGTGTTTTGGCTTTCTTTTCATGGCGCCCTAAATTGGGTTGTGTATTAAACCAGGAAAACCAGTCTTGTAGATAATATCAAATTTTATGGCATAGTTATTTGGTAATTATTATAGGTAATATTTTTACTTATTGTTTATATTTCATTTCAGTATGTAAATCTTCGCTTGAACCCCTATATAAAGGCTTGAACACAATAGAGCAAAAGCAATCTTTTCCAATCTTGTATGGTATCGGAGCTTAAGATCCATTTTTTCCCTTCATCATCTGCTCTTCGTCTTTCAGATCATCATGGCTCAAGAAAACCCGGACTTTACTCTCATTTAAATTGACTCTTCCAAACCACACGCTATCATTCAACTCCACAATGCCATAAAGCTCACTCCTATCAATCGCATAGCATGGAAAACCAAACTCCAAGCCACACCGGTGGACTGTGATCGCTGGAAATATGTTGATTGAACTCATAAATCTCCCCCCACATCACTTACCGTCAATGGTAAAACTGAAACAAATCATGTTACTCTCACATGGCTTCGTTAAGATCACCTTTGATTTGGTGCTCTTCTCCCTTGTATAGGTGTGGAGTTTATCCTCCCATGGTGTTTGTGATTCGACTAGTTGCTCATGGTTTGGATTCAGTCTTTTGGATTTGGTAATCTCTATGTTCTGGATCTGAATTTGATCACACATTCATGCTACGGATCAAGTGGTTATGAGTGTAGTTGATCATTGTTTGACATAGTGATACTAATGGGTGAGACGCTCATCTCCGCCAAACGATCGTAATTTTTGTTGGAAACAATTTAATATCTCGAGAGCTATGTTACTGTTTTTATTGATTTTCTAATTCCTAATACAACATGTTTGACATGCAATTTAGTTGTCCTGTAAGTAGCCAAATTAAGCTGTATACCAATTTCACGTATTGTAATCGTTATAGTGCATTTTTCTAAGCTGACTTATGAATGTGTTCCAATTCTTAAAAAATATCTGAAAGTGATTCGGTGATTATGTGATTGGGGGTTTTGATTCATTGACCTACTATTCTACTTTTTGGCCAATATTAGAGCGCACATAGATAATGATACGGTCTCTTTTGATACAATCTAAACTTTAGACAGGGATATTTTTGTAATTCCTTTTCCATTTCTCTCCATATTTCCTCCGCTGGAAAATAATTGACAAAAAGTCCCTACAAAAGTGGAGAAAATATGGAAAAATTACACTCTGCCGAAAGTTTAGGTCGTTTAAAACAAAACTATGTGATAGATAATTTAGTCAAGGTAAAGAGTATCATGTAAAAATTTAAAAAAATATATAATGTATAACTTAAGAAAAAACTATCTTTTAAAACAGAGACTCTTATAATTATTTATAGGTAATAAAATGAATTGATATGTACTCATTTTATTACATACAATAAGTAATACAATACTATTACCTTATAGGGAAAGGAATGCTTTTTCTTCTTTTGGTGATTGTTGAGATTTGAGAAACATTGTCTTTCTATAAGACATACTTCACAGTACTGTACTTTTGAACTCTAGTGTTGTATTTTTAAATTCAACAATACTTGAAGAGAAAGAAGAGGAGGAAAACCAAGGACACTTGAAGAAAAAAACAAAACAAAGAGGACCAAGGAGTTATTGGAGGAGGAGCAGACATAATCTATCAACACTGTAATGCTTGCAAAGTGGAAACAGGAAGAAAGGCCCTTGAGGAAACTGATCTTGCAGGAGAAGGTTCAAGTGACTAAAATTGTGGCTTATCAGGAAGAGAAAGTAATGAACATGGCTGGGGTTCCGGCTTGGCTATCCCAAAACAGCCGGCCCAGCAGCCATGACGACCCTTATGTGGAACTGTAGGGGCATGAACAATGCTCCTACAAGGAACTGGCAAAACAAATTGTTGAAAGCTCATAATCCTCGAGTCTTATGTCTAGCAGAAACAAAGATAACGCAGGTTAAGATGAAGCAATGGCAAGATTCTAACATATTCAGAGAAGGATATCATGTTTCAGCGGTGGATTTAGCAGGGGGTTTATTTGTACTTTGGGTTAGTAGTCTAGATTTGCAAGTAGTAAGTAGCAATAGGAATTTTATGGTTCCAAGGTATGGTTCCATGGTTTTTTGTATGGTCACCCTGAAGTGGACAAAATGGTTGAGATTCGGAAACTTATTAATGAAAGATTGCCAAGTTCCTAGTATCCATTGATTCTGTTGGGAGATTTTAATAAAATTCTCTCACCAAGAGATAAGAAGGGCATATATCCATTCCAAAGTACCCATGGTTCTGAAAGACTTGTCAAACTTTTGGAAGATCATAACCTACAAGAACTCAGGCACAATGCATTATGGTATACATTGACGAACAACAGGAAAAATCAAGACAGAATTAGCTAGCGTATAGACATAGCTTTTGTAAATTATGCTTGGTTACATTCCTTTTCGAAAGCACAAATTTGATATTTATCAATTGTCCAGTCTGATCACAACCCTTGTTTTCTCCAGTTGACGGAGAAGCACAGTAAACCTAGACCCTCACTCATATATGAGGCATATTGGGCTATATCTAGATGAATAACAGATAGTCTCCAAAATATGGAGTCATGTAGAGAATTCAGGCCAAGGAACAATACAGGCATCCTGCGATATCTCTACAAAATTACGACGTACACTCAGACATCTAAAAAACTGGAGTAACCAAGTTTTTGGATACACACACAAAACAGTCAAGGAAAAAACAAGCCTACTCGAGAAAATCCATAAATGGAATACATTGTCAGATTCACAAGATCTCCAACTGCAGCAACATGAACAATCACTTAGGGATGAAGTCGAACTTTTGATACCACAATAGTTGGATTATTGGCAACAACGATTAAGAGTGCATTGGGGAAGATTTGGGGATCATAACACAAATTTCTTTCATCAATGAGCCACAAAACGCCAGGCCATAAATCACATATCATATATACAGCATATTGATGGACCATGGATCCAAGAGGAGACAGATATCCAACATTCTCTAACATATCACATAACTAGTTTGTATACAATACCAAAAACATTCCCACCTCCACTGGGACATGGAAAAACTTTACAACAGGTGTTGCATACAAACACAAATAAACTGAACGATCAACAAATCAATCAGCTGATGAAACCGTTTGAGAAACATAAAGTCAGAGAAGCACTGAAGACGATGCAATCGTGGAAAACACCAGGTTTTGACAGAATATCAGCGAGCTTTTATAAGCGGTACTGGAAACAAGTTGGAGAGCAGCTTTCTGCTGAGATACCGATAATTCTACAAAATAGACAAATGCTAGAGGATTGGAATCCGAATCATATTGTTCTTATATCTAAGAAAAAGAGTTCAAAGTGGGTCGAAGATTTTAGGCTTATCTCATTATGCAACGTCAAATACAAGATAGTAGCTAAGATTCTGTCAAAAAGAATGTACAACATAATGGGACATTTAGTAGACAAAGTCCAGTATGGATTTGTCAAGGATAGACAAATTGGAGAGAATGTGATCATAGCGCAAGAGATACTGCATACTTTGAAAACAAAGAAAGGCAAGAAAGGGTTGGCAGCAATAAAATTGGATATGAGCAAAGCATACGACAAAGTGTCTTGGGAATTTTTAAAGAATGCACTACATTATATCAACATGCCCGGAGAATGGATAGAGTTAATATGAATATGCACTACGACGGTTACAATTTCATTCAAAGTTAACCAGTGGCAATCAGATTGGATAAAGCCGATCAAAGGCCTGCGACAAGGGTGTCCACTTTCACCGTATTTATTCATCATTTGCTAGAAATATTTGTCAAGTCTGCTACAATTTTCTATGGATAACTTTCTGAATGCAGGATTCAGTCCAGGAAGAGGTGTACCTAAGATATCTCATCTTAAGTATGCGGACGACGGTTTATTATTCCTAGAATGCACGCCACATGCCATAAGGCAACTAGCACGTAATCTAGATAATTTTTCCAGGTATACTGGACAGAGAATCAATGTGGATAAGTCCTCAATTCAAGTAAGTAAAAATACAGATGCACAATCAGAGTGACTTCTGCGGTACTCCCTGAATATACCCAAGTCAGGCTTAGGGGGGAAGTATCTAAGAATGGATGTCCAGTTACATCATTCATGGTGTGACATACAAAACACTAATCAACAAGATCAAAGCTGAGTATGATAATTGGAAGACACGCTCACTGAGCTTGGCATGAAGAGTTACTCTAGCTAAACATATCATTTTGGCCATGCCATTATACTCATTGGGCATATTCAAAATACCAAAGAAGGTGGCGCAGAAGATAGACACCATTACATCACATTTCATCTGGAAAGAAGACATGGAGAACAAAGAGGTACACTAGATATCATGGTCACAAATGTGCAAACCATTAAGCCAAGGAGGATTAGGGCTGAGATCAGCAGAAAATTTGAACCGGGCTTTACAGGAAAAGCATGCCTAGTCAGTCCTTAAGAATAAATCCTCATTGTTCGTAGAAGCTTTCAAAACAAAATACCATAAAAATCAGGATATCATGAATTGTCCAAACAAGGCCAATGATAGTTGGGCATGGAAATCCATATTGGAGGGAAGGTATTTACTTTGCAAACATTTATGATAGGAAATCAGAACATGAGACCAAGTGAGCATAAATGACAACTGGATACCTAATTGCCCGCCAAATGCGATGGGCCAAGCAGCGGAGGTAGTACAACAACATATTAACCTTAAGGTAGCACATCTAATGGATGAAAGAAAAACCTGGAGAGTACCATTACTTCGAGCCTTATTCTCACCAGAAACAATAAAACGCATCCAGACAATCCATATCTCACAACAAGGGGATGAATCAGACAAGAAAATATGGCCACTCACCAACGATGGAGTCTATACATCCAAGTATGGCTATCATGCTTAAAATGGATCTCAGTATATGCTCAACTCACAAGCAGGGCAAATGGAAGAAATTCCGAAAACTACCTGTTGCAAAGAAATTCCTCATATTCTTATGGCGTGCCATAAACAATGCGATTCCAACTGCGGAGAATTTGCTCTATATAGGTATAATCCGGAATCAAACTTGTAGTTTATGTGCAGCAGGAGTGATTGAAAATATGGATAACCTACTACTATAATGTCTGGTGGCCAAGAGGATTTGGAGAGCTTCACCTCTAGGCTTTGATTTTGATCAAGGAGTACCATCTACCTTTTCAGGATGGTTCTGGGGATGGTTCGAGTTAGCTCCATACCTAGAAGCAGTTACATTATCTGTTCACATTTTATGGCATATCTGGCTGCAAAGAAATGCAAAAAGTTTTTAATAATCAAGAACTAGATTAGCAAATCTAGCTCCAACTGGCATACACTAATGTCACAGTGGGTGAGCACCGGAGGGGAAAGATGGATGTGGAAGATATTGACTTACCCCCAATGGCCCCACAATCAGCATAATTGGAGATTGATAACTGGTCTGTTGAGCAAGTCTTGCCTACTATAAAGTTCGATGGCGTTGTTAGGAAGGGCAAATGGCATGGGGCGGTGACATGGACAGTATTGGTGAGTTTACAGGGGCAATGTTAGACAAATAGAGCCCACTTCCCCTTCTTGTTAACACTAGTAGCAGAGGCAAAGGCGTGTTTTCAACCATTAAAAAATTCACTGGATCTAGGATACACACAATTTCATATTTGGTCATACTCAGAGATTCTAGTCCGGATGCTTAATCAAAGCAACATTAGGCCGCCACTGGAAATAACGGTTATTTTGGAAGAAATCGGTAAGCTCAGGCAGCAATTTCATCGGATATGATTCCTTAAGGTTCCTGGGGAGGCGCTACAAACTGAACATGTAACTGCAAATCGTTTAATTGTGTGTTCAACGGTTGCATAGCGTATGCTATTTATTAACAAAAAAATCGTTCCTAAAAAAATGACAATACTTTTAATTTAAAATATTATACTTTTTATACAAATTTTTTTTATGTTTTCACAAATAATATGGTTGTTAAACATTTAATTTGAAAAGGATAATTTTTGAATTAAGAAATAAAATGTTTAAATCTAAAAAATGTTATACTTATTTGTATCACTTATATATATATATATATAAATTGACTTTTGCAAAACGGCCTCTTTAGTGATTAGTTTTTGGGATTATGTGGCGTGATGAACCCAAATAAGAACGAAAATATTGCAACCAAGTCTTTTTTTAATCATTGACCAAGTCGTCCCATTAAGTCGTCATGGGGAAAAATAATATTCCCCATTCACGATCCACGGCTAGTCAAAAACGTAAACCACTAAACCCTAATACCTGCATATATAAAAAAATGTGGAAACATAAACTAACAATTCCTTTCTAAAATATAATAGAGTTCTATTCTCTCCATCCCAAAGTGTTCTCTACCAAATCTTTTCTAGGGTTTTATATCACTAAAGATATATTTTAGCATTTTATGAAAAATGATATACTTCCTCTGTCCCAATTCAATTTACACACTTTGAATTTCAGCAGTTGACTCAAAAAATATTTGATCCTTAATATCTTTTACTAAGGATAATTAAAACTTGTAAAAAGTTGATATTCTGAAAATATATATTTTAACGAATTTAATAAGGTATCACTCAATAATATTTATACGTATACGCCTATTCAATTTTGGGGTCAAAGTTAAGAAGTTTTGACTAAATGAACAGTTAGATTGCATCTTGAATTGGGACTGATGGAGTATATAAAATACACGTGAGGAAGAATTTAGCTCCATACTATATTCAGTAAATTTTATAGCCAGAATTTAAAGATAATTTCAAAAAATATTTGGTGAAAGATACCATGAAACGAAGAGAGTAAAGAAATCAAAATGCTATTAGTGCCACATTAGTGATTGACAAAACAATTGTTTAGTATATAAGATCTTAGATCATCTCTACGTACTCTCTCTGTCCCATTTCAAACTGCAAATTTTAACTTTTGACAGTTGACTTGATAAATGTTTGATCCTTAATATCTGTTATTAAGAATAATTAAAACTTAAAAAATTGATATTTTGAAAATATATGTTATAATGAATCTAACAAGGTATCACACAATAGCATTTAAACTTTTATACTAGTCCAATTTTAAGGTCAAAGTTAAGAAATTTTGACTAACTGAATGGTTAAATTGCAGCTTGAAATGGGACAGAGGGAGTAGTACCAATTGTTTATAAGATGAAATGTCGATATACCTTGAAATTTTTCATGGTATTAGAGCAGTTTCGATGTTGGACCCCTCTTAATTTATCCCGAGGTCAACTAACCGTTAGCCATATTTAGCTGCCTGGCGCTATCTGCTCACTGATCGATCATGTTCATGGTTGATTCCGACGTTACCATAACTTTACTAAATTATAATTATACTACTACTCTTATTGAAGTTAAATAGTGCCCTACCACTGCTACTATAACTAATGAAGTTGAATACCGCTCTTCCACTGCCACTGCCACTGCCATTGCCACTATTATTACAGCTACTTCTAATGTTACTAAAGTTGAATCCCGTTCCATGGAGAAATGAAATTAAATAATTAAATAGGTACTGTCATGGGGAGGAGCACAAAGGAAGATAAGGGAAGGTAGGAAATAGGATCACAAACTGAATAATGGATAAAAAAAAAGAGGGAAAAGGCCATGTTGTGCCTAAATCGTGGATTGTTACAGTGGTGTTAAAAAGGATACTACTAAGTTGAAGCTGGGCAATAAAGACAAAAGAGAGATGGAAGGGACGAATCAAATCTGGCCCGGTAAGATTTATGGGAAATTCAAGTCTATCCATCCCTCTTTAACATTCGCCCATCATCTTCACCTCCGCTCCTCAGTCTTTGTTTCACAACTTTAACTGCCATACAGGTTAATAAGTCCCCTCTGTTTTAATTTTATTATAAAAAAAAGAAAAATATTATTCATGATCTTATTTCAATGTTATGAAGGAGGTTGTTTTTTAAATAATAGAAATGAAATTTTAATTAATTCAAAGGACTCAAATGCATGAGATATAGTTGGCAAATCAAAGATTAGATTAGTATTTCTAGAAAACAATACTTGATTATTAGATCAAAATGTTAACCTTGTGATGTTTCCTACCGTTAAATTGGAATGGGTTCGGGTTGATGAATCAATGTTATTGAATTCAACCCAACCTATTTAATTAAATGAGTTAATCGAATCGATTGATTAGGTGTATTTAACCCCAATCTTAAGTGGTTAATTTTCGGATCGATGAATTAGATTAGGTGAATTGTTTTGGGTTGGGTTGTGTTGGCAGTATCAAATTGATTTTGGGCCAGTGGATTGACGGATCAACATTTCTCAATACTAATCTAATTGATTTAATTAAAGGATCAATCAGGTCGATCTATTTAACTTGTCATCCCACTTAACTTCAATTCTAATCCAATAACTTTTTGAGTTGTTTGAGTCAGATTATCAAATTGCATTGGATCCTATTCCCCTATAGGCTTTCTTTCCCTTGTGAAAAATCGCCTACCGTCAGCCAGTTGTAGACCTAAAGCGGATGGTGGCAAAATTTTGTAATTCAAAGAGAAGCAAGCAGGACGAACGGAGGATGACGAGATAGTCACTGGCCACCATACCTAAATTGAACTGCGAAAATTGGTTTGCATTTTTAATTGTAGGATAGATGAGTGTGATAGGTGGGAAAAAAGAAAAAAAAAAGTAATAATACATTATGAATCATACTTACTTGAATTTAAAATATAATTAATTAATCAGGACATTATTGTTACAGAGCTGCAAGAGTTCACATTATCGGTTGTTTTAAGTAAGTAAATAAAAGATTTTCACATGCCTCGTTTGGATAGAAATTTCTGAAATTGTATGTGAAAGAACGTATTGGGACACATATCTTACACTACCGTCATAAACGATAAATAGACAATACAAAAGGTCCTTTACCTTTTTAGTCTATCCTAAAATCTTACATAATTTTATTTTGTTCAACTTTAATCTCTCCTGCTCATTTCTCAATCCAAATTATATTATTTTCTTCAATTTTAAAAGTGTATCTCTAAACAGTCCGCCTCTTGAAAGAGGGTCTTTTAATAAGTTATTGAAAAACGATCTTTCCATAAGTTATTGAAAAACGATCTTTCCATACGTTATGGAAAGACCAAGGTTTAAACGGTAAATTAGAAAAATGAAGATAAAAACTTTTGAGTTGTAATAATCGGGTCATAAACTTATAACAATTGCACGTTGCATAATAAATTTGTAATATTGCAACTAAAACTTTTTACCTCTTTATAATTCTAATTCAATTCATCTTTCCATATGCTTATAGAAAGATGATATTACTGAAGAATTTGTCATCTCTAAAATAAAATGAATATGCATGGTATAATATATTACATGTTTATTTCAATACTGATATTTATTATTTTAACATTTATATAATAATCAAAATCTTAAAAAATGCACATTCTCACATAAAAAAACATCTTCATAATTTGAAATATTTATGAAAATATCATACTCACGGTACTACAAAAATAAAAATAATATTTACCTACTTCCTTTACATTTTATTCACTTTTCAATCCAACTTAATGATTTTCATTATTTTATCATGTTTTATTTACTTCTTAAAATTATCCAAATCTTCTCTAACACCCTTTCTTAAAAGTATAAACCAATCGGTTACACCTATTCTTTGTCGCTTTCAATCCGGTAATGGCATTTCCATTTCCATTTCCATGCAATATATGTTTTCCACTCTTCACTAAAAGCCCTGTTTTCCATCTTATCTGAAATTCCGATTTCAAATACTTGTAGCTATTATTTGTCATTGCTTTGAAAGCACACATCGCCAATTATTTATATAT
>JAULKM010088869.1:0-11317 GCA_032355605.1 Rubia tinctorum
GACGTAGGTGGATTTCACCGAACTGCGTAACCAAGTTGTGTGTCTTGCATTTATTTACTTTACATACTTGGTTAGGTATAAACCTACGTTGGAACATAGGGTTGATTGTTAAAGACTAAAAACGGTAAAACCAATTTTTCAATTATGTTATTGCACATGATCACATGCATGCATCGTGCATGTACATTTTTAGTGCATATATATCATTCTTGCATGTTTTTTATTCTTTTTATGTAACAGAAAATTAAATTATAATCTTCATGGTGACATGGATTAAGTCAATGCATCTGGGATCAAACGCGTGTAGGCAAATAAAAATTATAAATAATTTCCATTTTTGTTTTATTCTTTTGGGATACTTTTTTAAGATGAAGTAAAATTTTAGTCAAACTTAATTAGATCTTGTTTTTGAGGACGTGAAAAAGATTTTGTGAATTAAATGGAGGGATTATGCAAAATGAATTAGTATACAGTTGCTTATATTTTGTAGTAAAATTATTTTGGCACCAATATAATCCGGGATAGGTACTTGTGAAACCGAAGTGAAAAAAAAAAATTGGGGGTGGGGTTGCACTATGGTAAAGTGATTAATTGGTGTGTGTATATAATCTGGATTAGTCTAAAAAAAAGAGAAGTTGTTATGCTACTGATATTGTTCTCAGCTGATGGATACTGCATCGAGGAAAATGAATGGCGTTTCACGTTGGGGTGGCTTAGCCGAGCACTCATTGGAGCTTCGGCTTGGTAACCGATTTTAGATGAGCAAATGACAATTAATAACCGGTTTTATATTCCTAATTTTTTTATTTTTCATACGATACTATCAATTTTTAACTTCACTTTTACCATTACGATGAATAAAACGGGTCCCTGAGTTTATATTTTATTTTGTACGGAATGAGCAAACCTGAATTATATTTTATGCGGTGTTTATTCTTGAATAATTAATACTGGTTCAAGGACCTCATATAAATAAATTAAATAGAAAAATAAATCTAACCACTTATTCTTATCGAGTCGATATGAATTTTTAAACCACATCATTAAAAACAATTAAGATTTGTGCATATGCGTGCGTGTGTGTTTTGTTCCTAATGAGCTTTTCACCGTTCATGTGCGTGCGTGTTTTTTATATTTTCAGTGCTTGTGGAATAGTTAATCCTTGATTGATATGACATTGAATGACAAAGAAATTTTCAAATTTCAAATAGTATAAGATGGACACGGATTTATGATTTTGCATAAATAACAAAACAAAGAATATGTACCAAAAAGATTTACCCGGACCGATAAAGGTGGTGGTGTTAGTTTGTGTTGAACTGATTTGACTTGTGTCGCGAGTGATTCTCTTTTATAGATCTATATGGATGTGCTTTTTTTAAGGCGGGATGTTGATAAACCTACAAAAGAGGTGCATCGAGAGCTGCGAATCATGCCTCCTTCGGCGATCTAGCTAATGTCGTCACCACAAATGTATCTTAAGATATAACTTGGGATAAATGGTGAGGTCAATAGCATTACGTGCTCCAGAGGACTGTACCTTGAACTAGTGGAGGATGCCTCATTAAAGGCAGTTTTATCGGGCCAGAGAAATCACTTTTACTTGGGATAATTGGTGACGTCAATAGATTTACGTGCTTCAAAGGACCGTACCTTGCACTAGTAGAGGATGCCTCTTTAAAGGAGGTTTTATCAGACCATACTTTGTTCATTACCAATAGAATGCGGTTTTATTGCGTCTTTGACGTTCGTGGAGCAACCGAATCGACTTCTTCCAGTTCCGATCCCGGAAGTGGAGTTTCAAACTCGTAACATGTTGGTTATCATCGACTGTTGTATCGCCAGTTCCAGATTCAGAACGTAGATGATGTTCCAGACACGTATCCAGTTTCTGAGCTTTGTAATGAGTTCCTGAATTGGGTGTTGAATTTGTCCCACTACTGGATTTGGATTCGCGAACTGCATTTTTCCTTATTCGGGACTTCTGTTCCGATTTCCGAACTATTTTTCGTACCTTTGATGTGAAGCATATTGGGGACTGGGATAATAGTTCCAGACTCAGAACTAAGTCGGACAAAGAGGTAAAAATGCTGATTTTCATATATATAACCCGGCCAAACAAAAGCCTCATACAACATCTCTAATATTTACAACAATCTATAGACTACGCTTACAAGGCATCAATCCCTAGTGTGCAATACATATCTCCCAACATCTTCCACAAAATACATGAAATGATCATCTATCTATAGACTATACTAACAAAGCAACAATCTATAGATGAGAATAGAAATCAACCAAATTTTATTCCACGCATATCATGTAATCACAGTAGACACTTTGTCCCACACAAACCTATACCACTGTTGGATTTCCTAAGGATAACGATCGAGAGTTCAACAAACACCTAGCCAAGCAATTTCTATGTTTGAAGATTTGGGTATGAGGTGGTGATGGTGAAAGAGCAGCTGAGCGCAAGAAAGAAACGAAGAAGAAGAAGAAGAAGAATGGAATGAAAATAAAAACTAGGTTGTTTTAGATATTTAGGAAAGTTAATATGACATAATTGTCCCTGTTTCACAGAACCATCCAAAACAAACAATTTTTATTATATTTTTAGGGTGCTGCTAAATCACGCCATGTATTTTACTAGTTTATACCGTGTATTTATACCTTATAAATACAAAAATGTATTATGAAATTATATTAAAATAGAATTAAATTAAAATGAAAAATAATAATTAGGAATTAAAAAAGAGAGGTGCAGTGGGCAGTTTTTTGTGGAGGTTGCTGATGCATCGACTGATGCAGTTGGCAGTTTCCAGTCCGGAGCTCTAGAAAACTTCCCGTGAACTTACATTGAACTTTGGGCCAAGTAATGTTCAACCCGCCAGCGGCTGTGGGTGGCAGTGCCGGAGGTCCAGGCGACCGGTGGTTCACGTTTGTGGCTCGCATCGGAATTTGAACTTGAGGCTCACGTCCAATGCCTCACATATGAATTTCTCATTTGTGGATCACGTCTGACGGCTCACATCTGAAGTTCCTACTTGTAGCTCATGTCTAATGGCTCGCATCTGAAGTTCCCACATGTGGCTCACGTCAGGTGGCTCGTATCTTAAATTTTCACTTGTGGCTCGCATCTGGAGTTCACACATATGGCTCACCACAAGTGGGAATTTCATATGTGAGCCACCTGGCGTGAGCCACAAGTAGAAACTACATATGCAAGCCATCGGTCGTGACCAACACGTGGGAGCTTCATATGCGAGCCATCAAACGTGGGCCATTGGTGCGAGCCATATGTGGAAAGGTCAGATGCAAGCCATATGTGCAAAGGTCCGATATGATCCAATAGATGTAAGCCACATGAGGGGACTTCAGATGCAACCCATAAGACGTGAGCCACAAGTGGGAAAATCTGATGCGAGCCACCAGAAGTGAGTCACATGTGGGAACTTCATATGCGAGCAATCAGACATGAGCCACAAGTAGGAATTTCATATGTGAGCCACAAGTGCGAGCCACGAATGTGAGCTACCGATCATTGGCACCTCATCGGAAACTCACCGAACGACCGTCGGAAGCTCGTCGGACTGCCACGTGCTGCCGTCGGCCAATCCTTAACCTTGCTTTTTTTAAAAAAATTAAAATCCATACTTGTTATTTGAAATTATTTTGTTTCTTATTTAAAATTTTAATATATTTTTTATTTATAAAGTATAAATAAAGGGTGTGGGTCTCTTAATAGGCGGCTTGTCCATGAGCCTTTGGACAGTCCACTGTATCGTTTTACTTATACACTGTATTTGTTAAATCACATACTAAATTTAGAAGTTTAATATATTATATATTTTTATATATTCATGTTCAAAAACACATTATTACTTGTTTTAACTTTTGAAATACAATATTATAATTTTATTTAAAAAATTAAAACATTTAAGGTAAAAATACAATGAACTGTTCATAAATTTATGAACATGCCGTCTTTACTGAGACTTTCTCTATAGCAAAATAGATAGCACAAAATAGCAAACCACTATTCTCAAGACACGGAGGAAGGAACATATTTTTTAAAAACAAATTTAGCAGCAACCAAATGAAACGAGATAATAAGGTTCGAAATGACGATTAAGTTTTGCTTCCTCAGTCCCTCTATAACCATCTCATTTCTTTTTTCCTACTATTCAATAATGATTTTATAATTTTAGTATCTCAAATTACATACAGGAAAATTTTATTAAAAAAAATACATATTCTAAAAAACGTGTTATGATGAATGTAGCAATATCCCACACGATAATATTCACATTTATACATTCATAAATATTTGCAATCTAAACATAAACTTTATCTATGAATAGTGAACTAAACACATAGAGAGAGACAGAAAGGGAGTAAATGTTTTCCTACTTAAACTAATGAGAAAAAGTCCTCCTAATCAGTCTCTGTAGTTCACTAAATAAAAACACACAACACATTTCTGAGAGTTATAAGGTTTAGTGCAAGAGGTGTGGAAGATGAGAGTTAGTGACCTTGATCCTCTTACTAATTTGGTGCTTCTTCTTCTTAGTTTTGGGCTTGTTTGTAGTTCCATGGACTAGTGCCACGGCCTTCCTCTTTGCAGTATTTGTCGCTGGTTTCATCCCATTCTTCTGGAGATCTTTCTCAACATCAAGCATGTCTCGGGGTAATTCGATATTCTGAAACAACTGTTTCAGATCATCATCAACATTGATGACAACCTTGGGGTCGTTTGGGAAGGCAATGTCCTCTTGTGAGTCAAAGTTTGATAGTAGCCATATATGACATTCAGCTTTGAGTGCCTACAGAAGTGTTCATGTTAAACTGAAGTGAACATCGCGATAAGAAAACTCTTTTAACAAATTTAAACCAAACGCACATTCAATTAATTGAGCAGCAAAATCGCAACAAAGGAAAGAGCCGTAAAAATTTACAGAACCAAAACTTGATTTCTACCTCAGACATTCACATACCTGTAAGTCTTGCATAGCATTTGGGTACGCATCCTTGAGATCAATTGCAGCAATGCCTTCTGGGAACTTGCGTATCAAGTCAAGGAGTTGATCCCTATCTCTAACAGTATGCTTTGACTGAAATATGACATACAATGTTATATCATACACTTGAGATCTGAAAGAATAATAGGGAGAGCTTAAAATACCGCATGATTAATCAGTTCGGATAAGGGGTATAATCACCTTGTAAGAGAACTTCTGCCCATCATAATTCACCTTCAGATTTTTCTTCAAACTGTCGAAGACAGCCTTATTCGCATTCACGTCAACATAACATTCTCGATTTATTTCCTCCGGATCCATAGCTTGTCTACTCTGCAAGAATGGATGTTAGACGGATCAGGACAGGTTGATTTGCTCACAACTTCTCATACATGAAAACTGAATCTGACTCAATATGCATAAGAAAAATCATGTAACCACAATCGCTTGTGGTTCAAATGACCGAAAATTTTTAAGAGCAACCTTCGACGATGCCTCAATAATTATAAAAGAACAATAGCAGGATCCATGAAAATGAAACAGAGAATGCCTCGAATAACAAGTCTATCACACGCTTGATTTGAGCCCCGACTGGAGCTTTCCTGATGCTATGTATGTGTTGAAGCCTCTCTGTATCACCTGAAAACTTGACCCCAGGGGAAGGATTCGACATGCTACAAGTTGTAGACTTCGAGAATGCTGCTTTCAGATTTTGTCGTGCGGTGCTTGTAAGTGTTGAGTGACATTTCTCTTGTTGTTTCTTGAACTTATTCAAACTTTCTTGCAATGACGCCATCTGAATATAGTAGCAATAATTAGCTACAGAATAACTACTACAGAGTTTAAGTATTTCAAGAAGTAAAATACCTAATTTATAACATGACACTGCTATTTCGACTCAGCAAATTTGAGCCTCAAGCAATGATGTGCTAGCACAGGAGAATCTTAATCAATCAAGCATCAGATTTGAAAGTAACACATCCACATAAAGATGGTAAGCAGACTAAAAATATAAAGTCATCTCTTACGATAGCCATATCAAAGATTGACCGACCTCTTAATTGATGAATTTTTGTTTTTTGTACGGGAGAGGATTATTTTCCACAGGATCAGTGGTGCTTGTAAAGTAAAACAAAGATTTTGCACCAAATCTGTAGTTTTGATTTCCAAACTATAGTTTTGGTGCCAAAATCGTAGTTTTGATTTCCAAACTAATGAGTCTAGTGAGTGTGTCTAGCGGGACTATCTCAAACCCTAAAAAACATGATTCAGCTCAGAATATCAAAACACAATTGCAACAGAAGTTGTGGACAAAAACCTTCAAGGCCAGCGGTGCAAGTTCGCGGCGGAGCAATAACCAGCTGAATGAGAAGAATCGGAGGAATTGAACTTGAGGAGTAAGATATATAGGTTTAACGGAGCCGGTGGAGGGAAAACTTCCGGCAGAGCCGGAACGACGATGGGTTCACGAGGTGAAACTCACGAGGGGAAACTTGGGGATAAAAAGTGGAGGCATAGGTAATCGGGGCGAGAACCAGATAAAAAGTCGCGAGTTTTTGGATAAAATGATAGCTCATATACTCCCTCGTTTCACTAAGTGTAAGTGTGGCACTTACTTTATTGAGATTTTTTTAAATCATACACTTTTCCTTTTTGGCAAGATTCTATCAATCTCATCTACTCATTTTACTTTTTATTTTCTACATTCAATTTCAACCACTCACTTTTTCACATAAATTCAAGAGTCTAAACCTAGTGTATCACTCTTAGTGAGTACTTTAAAAATGTGCTAAAATGATTCTAATCTATTTTGAGAAAGTTTTAGTAAAGGGGTTTTTCCATAATGTTTATTGACAATTTACAGTAGTTTTTTTTTTACTTTAAATATTATAATTTTTTTATAAAATTTAAAAATTATATTTCAAAATTTAAAACAAATAATATTATGTATTTTTAAATGTAAAAATATAGAGTATAAAAAATATTTTGAAAATTTTAAATTTAGTAGTATGCAAATTAACAAATACAGTGTATAAGATAAAAAAAAAAGTAGCATGTTCATAAGCTTACTAATAGATCGTCTGCCATGAGACTCACTCGCATATTTTTATTTTGAAAGGCCCGAAACAAGTCAAACAACACTAAATACTCAGAAGTAATAAACAAACCCTAAATATTTAATGAATAGACCAAATGATCCATTGTTGGTGGCTTTGACCAAAATTGGTGGAAACGATCAATTTGCCCTCCTAATTAAAATTAAAATAATATGTAAAAAAGGAAATGACTATTTTACCCTTTCCCAATCAATATACTCCATCCGTCCCACAAATAACTTCCTATTTTCCTTTTTTATGTTCGTCCCAGTAATAATTTCTTATTTATGATCTTTATACATTTAGTCATAGATATGTGGTCATAACTCTTCTTTTCATTTAATTTATATGGGTTAACTGTCATCACACATTAAAAAGATGACTCATCACCCAAAAAGCAATTCGGAACTTAAAGTGGGACGGAGAGAGTATATTTTAACCCTAACTAGTCCATGTGATTTTTTTTCCAATTTCAAACTCGTTCTCGTTTTCTCGTTTTCTCGTTTTCTTTTACCCGTAAACAGCCATCGTCAATGCCATTATGCCTCCAATTGGAACCACCAGCTCCAGTATCAACCCTCCTCCATCCGTCGTCCCGTCATCAAGTCGGAGTCACACATCGATGAGTGGAGAAAAATCACTTTTTTCGCCCAGCGAAATCTTTTCGACATATTCCTTTGGACGCAGTACCGTGAGGCGGGTCTTCAACTGAGGTTGTAGGGTGAAGAAGAAGAAGCCATGATTTTATCCTCTACATGTGTGGCAGATTTACTCCATCCATCCCATTTCAAATTAGACACTTTAACTTTCAACAGTTTACTTTAAAAATATTTGATCATTAATATATTTCATTAAAGATAATTAAAACTTGTGAAAATTTAATATTTTGAAAATATATAATATAATGAATCTAACAATGTATTAAATAATAGTATATACATTTATACACCAATTCAATTTTAGGGTCAAAGTTAGAAAGTTTTTGATTAAATGAATAGTTAAATTGCAGTTTGAAATGTTACAGATGAGAAAGTATTAATAAGTTGTTTGCTTCTTGAAGTTTAAGGCCTATAATTGTTTGATATAATGGCGCTACAAAACTTTCTCCAAGAAATTAAATTAACTTACTTTAATTTTTTTAGTTTGTATATATGTGTTTATAGAATCTTCTCTAACAAAGTGGTGGTTTTTGTTTTATATTGCACATGAATGAAATTTTTGGCTATGTATTGTTGGGAAGATCTTCAAATTCCAAAAAGGTTGATTACTAAGTGAAATTTTGATTTTACCAATTATCTATTTTTAAATTAATAATTAGTTTCAGTTTAACCAAGTATGTTAAAATATAAAAGTTGACACACAAGATTTGGTCACGCAACTCAGTGAATTCACCTACAGCTACGGAGTCTTGTCTAACTCAGAATAAATCCACTAATCAAAAAAAATATAGTACAAAGTGGATCATAAAATAGTACTTATATTTACTAATTATTATTGTGGATTTTGCAACCTCCGCTTGTTACCGATCAACCCTGATCAGACTCTCTCTGATCTCAAAACTCGTCGATGCTAGATCTCCTTTTCCCGAGAAATTAAAGCATATGATTCTAAACTTTACTAACGATTTAAGATCAGGTTGGAGCACAACAATGGCTCTTGAGTACTCTCTAAATATGAAAATACTGGTGAAGATTTTCTCAATGAAATTCGTGTGTAACTCAGCCGAATTGTTTTCTATTTAAAGCCACTCGCACGAATCAATCTCAGTGCGGAACACCATTCCTTTTTCATCCCCAATTCTGATTACTTAGCATGTTAATCAAATCCCTTGAAAATAGAAATTATCAAATCTAATCTCATGAAGGTAGGATTAATCTAAATCAAATCCAATCTAATCTAATTTCATAAGGATTAATTCATACAATTTTGAACTCATGAAATCAAATCCAATCTCATAAGTATAGAAATTAATCCAATCAACTTTCATGTACAACATGGAAGCAATAATTCGGCTTGAGCTTTTTACTGATTTGCGCCATGGACTTATTTTCGTGTTCCAACACAAATTATTCCATTTTTATCTTTAAGCATAAATTCTCACAAACATCAAACTAATGTCAACAATGACTTTACAATAAGAGTAGAAGAGTTTTCATTCTTGAATGGGTAGTTCATTGGATGGTTCATTAATTATGAGTCTCATGAGTTAGATACATGAATTGGAAAACTCTAGAGCTGCACTTGAACTCTCATAAATACCGGGAGAATTAGAGTTGCTAGTTGTCAATTTTGTAGACATATGTTATGGTATTCAAATCACACATTATGCATCTGTAATCTAGGTTGCATCATCCTGATCCTTCAGACTATCAACATAGCTCAAATCAGCTTCATCGATTTCCATATCCTCTGGTTGCTGGCATGTTGGAACATACTCAGCATCCTCTATTTCATCATCTTCACTGTCAGACAACACTATTACTGGAGGCTTCGATGTTCTAAGCTCCTTGATAAACTTTGCATTCTTAGTATCAAACTTAATCAACTGCAACTGATTGGTAGATTTCAATACCTTTAATCCTACGGCATCTTCCTCCGAAATTTCCTCAATCTTCTCACAACTTTTTCTTGGAATATAACTATAAACATAAAACATATCTCTACCCCTGTATTTCTTATACTCCTCGTTAAGCAACTTAACATCAAAGAATTCAATGAAGTATAACTCTCCTATATCTCCCGAGAGTAGCTCCTCCATTTTGACATCCAAAAATTCTACATTAAGGTTTTTTTTATTCCTTAAATCTTTTGAAATTTGGGTTTCTCCATACTCGGTGCATTTTTTCGGGTTTTGCAGAGGTTGAGGAATCCTCCATGCTAGAAAATTTCTTTTTGGGTTCACTGAATGTGAGGAGAATTTGCTTCTTGTTTCCGGCCATCGTGACAGTATCTCGGCAAGAGGTCTTGGATTTATGATAGAGTTCTTGGAGCATACAAAAAACTCGAAAAGAGGGGGTTTCCAGGAGGTTTAAAGTTTTGGTAGAGGTGGGAGAGTGAATTGCGAGAAAGAGGGAATGTGGAGAGCTTGAAGGAATTTGAACCAAAACTAACTTCTTCCTTTTTCTTCACCTCTCTAACCGTGCCTACATTTTTTACCTTTTCAAGACAATAATTACTTTCATTCTCTTGTCAAATCATGTCACATACATAACTTCCAACATACCTCCAACCAACTTACTTCTTCATCCGCCATTTTAATTTCTTCTTTTCTCTTTTTTTCCTTTTTTTTGTTTTTCTAATTTTTTCGAACAATATATATATATACATATTGTATAGCAGAGTTTCATGCATACCTCACACTCGACATACACCAAGGTGTTGGCTAAGAAATTCAAAAGTTGAGGCGTCCAATGGTTTGGTGAATATATATGCATATTGTTCACATGTTGGAATATAGTCTACCACAACCTCCTTCATTTCAACCAAATCTCTAATAAAATGGTGCCTTATGTCAATGTGCTTTGTTCTTGAGTGTTGTACCGGATTCTTAGAGATGTCAATTGCACTTTTGTTGTCACACATAATCTTTAGAGGATCTTGATGAATTTCATATTTAGCATTTGTTTCATCCATAAGAATTGTGCACAACAACTTCCAGCAACAAGATACTCAGCTTCAGCAGATAATAACGAAATTAAATTCTATTTCTTGTTATACCAAGAGTCTAGATTCGTACCAATAAAGAAACACCCAACAGTAGTACTTTTGTGATCATATGCATTACCAGCCAAATCAGAGTCACTATAACCAATAATATTTTAATCTTGATTTTTAGAATACCAAATGCCATAGTCAGAAGTCCCACTAACATATCAAATCACTCTTTTTACTGCAGTCAAATGAGATTCCTTCGGATCAGCCTGAAATCTTGCACAAACACCAACACTTAAACATATATACGGTCGACTAGCAGTAAGATATAACAGACTCCCAATCATGCTTCTGTATAATTTTTGATCGACTATGATACCCTTTTCATTCTTTACCAATTTTTATGTGGTTGTCATAGGAGTTCGAATAGCACGAGCATTTTCAAGACCGAACCTTTTTACTAGATTCAAGACATACTTGGTTTGGTTTATGAACAAACCATTCTTTTCTTGCTTAACTTGAAGCCCCAAAAAATAAGTAAGTTCACCA
>JAULKM010088878.1:0-11317 GCA_032355605.1 Rubia tinctorum
ATTCATGGATTGTGAAGAATTGAGAGGGAGCTATACATTGTACTCTTTTTCCCTTAACCAACGGTTTTTTCCCACTGAGTTTTCCAGGTTAAGGTTTTTAATGAGGCGATGTACTCCAATGAAAAATGTTCTTATTTTATAAGACATTATTCCAGGAATGAAGAAAGAGAGACAAAAGCAGAATTGCTGAAATTATGGGGTGGAAAGTGAAATATTGAAGAGATGTGTATTTGAATAAATTAAAGATATTCACTTTTCATATTGATAAAAAAATTATTATTTCTTTCAAATTGAAATTTCTTAATTTTAGAAATTAATTATTTAGTTAACATTTTATTCCTTTTCTTCATCCGAAATTGAGTTGTAATTGGCATGTTATTGTTTGAGACGCTGATCGCTGAGGCAAAGACGGATCGCTAAGTTTTAGAAACACTGATCGCTAAGTTTTAGTATATTAGATAGATTAGTTTGATATACATTAATACAGAGGCAGAGGCAGAGGCAGAGGCAGACGTGCTTACTATGTACTTTGGGATTAATATTTGGCATCACCATTGGAGGGTGCGGATTCGATATCCAGTATCACGGTTTCCAACTTTAATTTTCTTCTTATTTATTTTCGTTAATTATGTTTATTATTTATATGATTTGTTTGATTGATTCAATTATCATGAGTACCTAATTCATATATCGGTGTGGAATAACGAGCATTAGTTTATGAATCGTGAGGCCTAATTATTTTATAATTGATTCTTATGTGTTCTTAAGTGTTCTCGGTTTAATTTATTCCTGATATGTTTAACCTTGATCAACTTGAATATTATTGGAATATTACTATCTAATTCCACCAATACGTAATCGTTGGAAAAAGTTAGTAAGTAGCGAGTTCTTGTGAAAAAACAGCTGACTAGATAAGGCTGTAATAGCAAGATAGAGAACAATTAAGTGTGTATTACTATTTGCTTTTACTTTGGTAATTGTTGTATCAGCTTCTTTTCATTAATGCTATCTGTATCTGGTTTAGCGAATACTTTCCGGAGACATCTTGGTGAGAGAAATAATTGATTGATTGTAATTGGTCAATTGTCAAGAAAGTAAGAAAGAATTTGGGAGGTTAATCGTACCTACTTTCCTATAGCTGATACAAGCCTATGATCGATGTTAACTAATGCAAGTTATTCTAAGCCGATTGCTTTATTCATTATACATGGTCTAGATTTTTATATTTTTAGTTTTCATTTTATTTCATATTTGATATTAGTTAGTTTGCATTATTAGTTTTAGAAAAATCTTGAAAAATTAACACGTGGTGGCTACACCAAAACTGTTTTCTATTAGTAGGAATTATTTATAGTTATTGCTCCGTTCTTCGTGGGATCGACTCTACTTTCTAATGTACTAATTTCATCTTGAGAGTTTACAGATTATTCTGGTGAGTGAAACGACGTTCACCAAAGAATCTGTAAAGGTAGAGGCGATGGGGCGCTTCTTCGGAGTAGGAAACATGCCAGCTACTCTAAAAGTCTTTGAAAGAGTGAAAAGTGACACCTGAGCTATGTTTACTTGTACCTGCTTCGAACAGGTACAAGTAAACAGGTTAGTTGGATTATCTCAAAAAATAAGAGGATAAGTTACGAGCTCGGGGTGGACAAGTAGTTCATGCAGGATATGCGTTCCAGACAGAGGCGTTAGTAGCCTTGGCAGGGTTGGAAGACTGTGCGAAGAGGAGTTATCAATCTGCCAGTCTAAATTCGGATTATTTGGAACTAGTTCAGACTTTAAATCAAGAGCGCAAGACATGTTTGAAGAATCAGTGTTTGGTTGATCGAATTCATCTGTGTTTACAAGCCTTTTCTTGTGTTACTTTTTGTAAAGTACATAGAACCATAGTAGCAGATGCTCATAGTTTAGCTGCTCAACTGCGGTTCCAGCAAGTTTGTAACTGATGTTCTGTTTTCCATATATTATAAAAGTTGATATCTATTTAAAAAAAAGTGCGGTCTCAAGATAAATGTTGCACGCAAAAATGAAGTGCATGTGTGATAGAATGTAAAATCCACAAATAATTGTGGTTGTGTGTATTCATATATATACTGCGTACAAAGGGTATACAAGGCAGAATCAGATATACAAATCAGAAAGGATATTCCTTTCTTAACCTGATTCTAATTTATCTAATATTCTATTACGCCTCTCTAGCGAAGCGTAGGACTTGTCGCAACGCAAAGCTAGGACCGCAAGAACTCAAACTGAGGACGAGGTAAACCCTTTGTAAAGATGTTCGCAAGCTGGAGATCAGTAGGAACATAAGAAACATTGAGCTTGCAAGAGGACACCATCTCACGCACAAAATGATAGTCAATATCAATGAGTTTGGCTCTCTTATGCGAAACCGGATTCTGAGCAAGAAAGAGAACACTATTATTGTCACACAGCAACACAGGTGGGGCACTAGCAGTCACGCACAAATCCCTCAATAAATTCATTAGCCAAGCTAATTCCGCAGCAGTGTTAGCCATAGCCCGGTATTCTGACTCTGAACTAGAATGAGAGACTGTAGGTTGCTTCTTTGCACTCCAAGAAACTAGGTTGCCACCAAGAAAAATGGCATAACCATAAGTAGACCTACGAGTCTCAATGCAACGAGTCCAATCAGCATCAGAATAACCCAAGACCGGCAAAGTGGAAAAATGTTTGCGGAATTGTAGTCCATAGTGCAAAGTGCCACAGACATAACGCAAGATATGAGTAACAACTTGATAATGTTCATCAGTAGGAGACTGCCTGTACTGACTGACCGTGTTGAGAGCATAGGAAATGTCGGGACGCGTAATGGAGAAATACTGTAGTGCACCAACCAAAGAGCGGTAAAGAGTGAGATTTCCGAATGGTTACCGGAAGTGCTGGAAAGCTGTGAAAAAGCTAAAAAAGGGATAACCATAGGCGCCGAGTCTTGCATTCTGGCACACAATAAAATATCCCCGGCATACCTGGCTTGACCAAGGAATAAGCCATCGGAAGTACGAACAACCTCCAGAAAATACTGTAAGGTGCCAATATCAGTGATCTTAAACTCTTGATGAACACGAGCAATGAACTTACATATGAGATGACCATCATTCCCGGTAGGAATAATGTCACCAACATAAACCAGTAAATAAAGCAGAGAAGCACCTCGTGAGAAAACAAATAGGGATGTATCCGCAGAACTGCACACAAAACCAAGACTGATAAAAAAGAACTAAATCGTTGAAACCAAGCACTGGGTGCCTGCTTCAAACCGTAAATGGCCTTGCGTAAGCAGCAAACAAAATCAGGGCGCATAGGATCCTTGTAGCCTGCAGGCTGCTCCATGTAAACCGGGGAATCAAGAACACCATTTAAAAATGCATTCTTCACATCAAGCTGTCGTAATGGCCAATTGCGAGTGACAGCAAGAGATAAAACAGTACGAACAGTAGATGCCTTCACTACCAGACTGAATGTATGATCATAATCAAAACCAGGCAACTGAGAAAAACCTTGAGCAACTAACCTGGCCTTGTGTCGATCAAGGGAACCATCAGAATTGTACTTTAAACGATACACCCATTTGGAACAAACAACATTGACACCAGGAGGACGAGGAACTAGCTCCCAGGTCTGTTGATCTCTTAATGCAGCCATCTCCGAATCCATTGCAGCAACCCAGTCTGGATCCTTAACTGCAGAACGATGACTGCGAGGCTCAGTCTTTGCAAATAAAACACTCAATAAACTAGAAATATCATAATCAGAAAATCCTTATACTTCATTGATCAAGTACGAGAACGATTTGCCATCGGATACCGGGAAGAAGTAACTGGAACCGGAGAAACCGACAAACCCGAAGCTGGTGGCACGGAATCTGAGACAAAATCGAGTTGGTGGATGATAAATGCGGCGATCCGTTCAGAGATGGAGGACAACGCCCGGCTGCCGGCGACACCGGGGGTGATGGTGGAGCGTGAGGAACACGCGGCACGGGGTCCGACGGCGCATGGACACTGGTAGCGGTATCAGAGGGAGGAGCTGACAGTCGAGATGGTGACGGTGAGTTCCCAGAAAAATCTGACGGAGCCGGTTGAGGCCGAGGAGGCGGCGCATGGACCTATCGCGGGGAAGAACGGTGCGGCGCATGAGAAGAACGCGCGGCCACGAGGGGCGGAGCTGGTGATGGCTGTCGCGGTGCTGGAGAGGCTATTGAATTTCGCAGTATAGATGGAAAACTGCCCGGAATCTGGAATCCGGGGACCAAAGAAATTATTTCCAGTTTGTTAAGTACCGGATGTACGCAGTATTGAGAGTGAAAACCAAAAGAAGGTATTACAATATATTTTGGGACCAAATAAACAATTTAGTGTATTTTATTATTGCAACCGTTTGAGAATAAGTTTCTAGTGTAATATAAGGACTAATACCAATGTTTTCTGTAGAGAAGTTGTTTTGAGATAGCAACCCCGGTTGGGAAAAAATCGAAAACCGAATAAAAAATAAAATTATCCAAATTCAAATAACCCGAACCGAACATAATATACGGTTTTTGAATATCCGAATTGAATAAACTGAATTTCGAATATGATTTTTGGATCGGTTTTGAATATTAAAACTCAAACCGAATCACGAACCGAATACCAAATTGTAATTAATTAAATATATATAATAATAATTAAATTTTAAAATATTGGAGGACCAATATTTATATTTAAAAATATAAATAGGTAATAACATAAGTTACCCTAAGCAAGCTTGTAGAGTGGTTAAAGGTGAAAGTGAATGAGGAGTGATTGAAGGCTTGAAAAATGTGAAGAATGTGAAGAATTTGAAGATGAATATTAAAACAAACATTTTTTCTTTAATATTAAATGTAATGCTAAAATTGTTATGGTTGAATTTGTACTGTACTTGTTGGATTTTTATTTTGAAAACTTGATTTTGATGATGTAGAAATTAGATTACGTATTTTTATTTAACTTTAAATTAAGTTATACGATTTTATTAATTATTTTAAAAAAAATATAATCAATTCAGTTTATTCGAATTGAATTCGATTTCAAACTGAAACCGAATTCCGAATTTGGTCCAGATAATTTGAGTTATTCGGGTTGATTTTGGTTTTGGGCTTTTTACAGGCAAAATCGAATAAGCTGAACCGACTAAATCGAACCAATGCCCACCCCTAATAGCAACTATGAATTTGCTACATCCTGGTTATTATTTATTGTTAAGGGAATTTTGTAGTTGGTATGATAACAATATCTTAGACTCTATGGCATTGTATTTCCAAATTGGCTCTTTACTTATGATATGAAGTTAAATATATTCTTATTTTGTTGGTAGGGATACTACTGGCAAGAACATTTTAGGAGTCTTATTCCCAGCTAAAGAGGATGCAGAGGATATTTTGTTCAAGACGGAAGCATTCAATTTTAGGGAATGCCAAGATGATCACGAATTATTAGATATTGTTGACTTTGATCTTTGTTCAAGTTTATGTAATTTGGAATGAAAATTAAATTATAATAGATGTGATTTTGATTTGGTTTCTTGGTAGCGTGAATTGCTTTTCAATTTTAATTTGGATTTCTAAAATTTTGTTTCTAGTCATGATTCTGATGAAATACCGAAGGCGGAACCGTAATTGTTCTAGATTTTGGTAGTTTTTTAATAGAAAAAATGGGAAAATGAGCCACTCGACATTGGTAGGATTTCAGATGCAATTTTGAGTGATTAGATGTCGGATGCGGTTTTGGTTGTGACTGATGACGGTGGTTTTTCTCAACAATAATCAAAGTAATAAGTGATTTTTTACTTCGGTTGTGAACCTAAGTCAAAAGGTGGACTTTTTTTTATTGAGACCATTTTTACTTCGGTTATATTTTGGCCAAGAACCAAAGTTGGAAGTGTTGGAGAATCGAAGTTAAAAGTCATTTCTCTAATAGTGCATGCTTCCTCAGAGTCTTCCTTATTTATAGTTCTATCGAGCAGTTGCAAATGTTAGGGCCCTCGATTCCCGGCTCAAGGTGCTTACAACCACGTGGTAACCGAGCGACCCAAGCTATGGTGTTTGACTTAACCACAATCTTGGTGGTTATGGCCATCATGATTGTCAGGCCCATATCCCTACTTCGTGGGTTTACTGTTCGAGCTGCTCATTTTTGTCTGATTCGAAGTAAGCTCAGCTCAGCTCTTAGGCTTTTGGATATGTTTTGGGTATGTACTTGTCACTTGGAATCTATTTATATCATAAACCATTTTCTCTTTAATTTGTATTCCAAACAATCACTTCTATCGACTACATATATTTTTTCACAAAGTCTTATTTTAGACTTTATAACCATTGAATATTGTCATTTTATAATCATCACAACTAATGAGATGATTTAATGTTTGTTTTCATTTATTGCAACGAGTTTCTCATAATTTTGAATACTTTTAAAATATATCTCAAAATATAAATAACTATAATCTGACTTTTCAAGTTATAGAACGAAATTTAATATGATTGATCTAACTGTTAGACGATTCAATAGGAGACATTCTCTTCTTTTTTTTTCTTTTTTTTGAAGAAAGTGATTCATTCACATTCATGATTGGGAAACAGATTGAAAATTGTGATAGAAAGTGCTAAATCATATGCTTCCACTACTTCTAATCTATCCACCTTAGCAATGAACACTTTTTGGAATACCATACCAAAAACCAATATTTCCTTTACATGTTGTCTCATATCTGGTGGAATGTCAGGGTAATTACTAATGTAGCGCAAAGCATTCTCACAATCTGTTTTAACCACAAGGTTAGTTTTCCCTCTGGCGCTTGCTAGTTTAAGAGCCTGTAGGATGACCGTTAGTTCTGCTTGGACAACCGATAATGCATGTATTGGCTTTGTACTTTACCACCCATCCTCCGTATCCGTTTGTTTTGCACACCAGGCCGCGACTCCTTTTCCTGTGATATTGCTGAACGCCGCATTGGTGTTTCTTTTGGTTCGGTCCTGGAAGAGATGATCCACAATTTTACCTTTATTGGTCCACGGGAAGTTGATGTCCCCAGCCTTCCTTATTTCCTTAAAAGTCTCGTCCTCCGTATCCTTCTAGTTGTTTGGAGCTTGATGTGTGGGAACATCTATATCTTGATTGTAATGCCTCCATTTGGAATCACCTATCCTAGCCCTATGGGCCAGTGAACCAATCTCGGCCCTGATTTGATCAAATGATGGTAATGTCTGTTCAAACGTCGCCTTATTCCTTGTGCACCAGATTGACCATATTATAAAATAAACCAATTCTGTGTCCTCCTTTTCCAGTGCAATTGTGAACCACTGTTGTAACCAATCATTTAATGAAATAAGACTACATGAACTGAAGTCCGACCCTAATATGCTTTGCTTCCAAACTTTTTTTGGCAAAATCGCACTCGAAGATCATGTGTTCTACTGACTCGTCCACATTAAAACACATATGGCACTTAAACGATAAATTCATACCTCTTCTCTTTAGGTTTGGGTTGGTAGGGCATGCCCCTTAAATCATTCTCCATATGAAGAAATTGATTTGTTCAGGAATGTTGCTATGTCATAGGTTCTTCCTAAATTTTGATTCTTTTAGGTCCAAATTACCCGATGTAGAGGACGACGGGTTTGCTCTTAACCTTATTCCCGATGCAGTATGATATCCCTACTTGACTGTGTATTTCCCTTGCATTTCCTTTTCCCAAACTAAGTAGTCTGTCTCCCCGAAGTTATGTGTCGGAACATGAATTTTTACAATTTCCTGGATTGTGTGGCTTGGGTACAACACCCTTAGTGGAGGTATCCTCCAGGATTTATGCGAGTCGATGAGGTCTGAAACTTTGAATCCAATGGACGGAAGAGTCCATGTATTGAAGAAGATTGGATTTAATGGTTTGGGATCCAGCTTTGTTGGAAGTCTACAGCCTCACCCGACACCATTTTCCACTTTAGATGTGGTTTGATTAGCTCGAGGCCCAAGAGGATGCTCCTCCAGCCACATGAATTGCCATGTTTTTGTTTTGTCTCCAATAGGCTTTATGTTCTGCAATATTTAGCCAGGAAAAACTGGGCAAAGAAGGAGTTCTTGTTTTCCAACAATGACCATGCTTTCTTTCCTAACAATGCTTGGTTCATTTATGTCGTTGATCTCATCCCAAGACCACCTTGCCATTTGGATAAACATAGTTTAGACCAAGATTTCCAGTGGATCCCTCTACCATCAGTGTCACCCGCCCAGATGAATCTTGCCATTTGTTTGTCTAACTCTTGTGCAACTATTTTTGGGATTCTAAATGTCCCAATAGTGTATTGTGATAGCGAGCAGAAGACATGTTTACATAACGTAAACCTTCCCATTATAGAAAGATCATGTTTCCCCCAAACCGTTGTTTTGGCTGTAACGTTCCTCTGCAAGTCATTGAACATTCGAACCATCGGCCCTTTGAAATTAATGTTGTGGCATAGGTATTTTCCTTGTAGAAGGTTTGGCTTGATGTTGAATCTTAACTTGATTAGGTTTATGGTGTATTCACTCGCATTGGGACTAATGAGGAATGAGGACTTCTCAAAATTAAGACGATGTCCTGAGTATACTGCAAACAGGTTGAGTATAGCTGCTAGTTTCCTCATGCCCCTTTCTGTTACTTCAAAGAATAAGACACAGTCATCAGCGAAAATTAGATTTGATACTCTTGGGATCCCTTTGCCACATTGGACTCCTCTGCATACTTGTTTAAAGGGTGTAGAGGCTATCATGGATGACAATGTTTCCTGGTATAGGATGAAAAGAAATGGTGACAATGGACATCTTTGACGAAGTCCTTGTATGGGTTTGAATGATTTGAAACCTTTCCACTAAAGTTGACGGAGTACATGACTGTGGTTACACACTCCATTATCCAGGATATTCATTTGACTGGAAACCCATCCAACCCATCACATATCTAAGGAAGTCCCAAGAAATTCGGTCATAGGCTTTACTCATGTCGATCTTCATTTCAGCAATTGCAGTTTTTCCCGTTTTCTGCTTCCTAACCTTTTCTATCAGCTCGTACGTTATGAGTGAATTTTGTACAATTGAATGCCCTTTCACAAACGCTTCTTGGTTCCCCGAGATAAGATACCCCTTAACTTTCTTTAATCTATTCGTTAATACCTTAGCAGTGACTTTATATTTAAAATTGCACAAAATAATTGCCTTAATTCAGCTGGTTTAGATGGTACCTTTGTCTTTGGGATTAGAACTAGGTTGGTTGCATTCCACTCAATCAACATCCTTTCATTTGTGAAGAACTCCTGGATTGCAATGGTCAAGTCTTTCTCCACCTCATTCCAGTAGTGTTGATAAAACCCTGCAGGGATTCCATCCGGTCCTGGGGCTTTCCATTTCCCCATTTGGAATACTGCAGTTTTGATTTCTTCTGCATTGACCCTTGCTAATAGCTTGGTGCTTTGTTCATTGTTGACCGATGGTTGAATGAGTGGTAGAACATCGGTAATGGTTGTTTCTCCAAAAGCATCCAGTGGCATGATAGATTCTATAACAAAGGTCATACTAACATAATCTACCACCATTTGGCTTAATTGGGTATCATCAGTAATCCACATCCCGAGCTATTTTTCATTTGCAGGACTTTATTCCTTTGTTTTTTTTCCTTGCCCATCTGTGGAAGAAGCTCGTGTTTCTATTGCCTTCCGCATATCACTTTGTCTTCGCTCTCTCTTTCTATTAGTCATTTTGTTGTGTTAGAAGAGCATCCAGCTCTTTCCTGCTGGCACTCGCAGTCTCAAAGTAGCTTCTCATATGGAGTTTGTTGATCTCCCAAACTTTGTGGCAGATTAAATTTTCTAAACATCTCACATTTTCTATGCTCTAGTTTCTCAACCTCTGCATCGTCTCTTGTAGTTTTTTTATCCATCGCTAGCAAGTGCCCATTTTACAACTCAGTGGAATGCAATGTATCATTAATTATCTTCTCGACTTCACCCCTACGTATCCAAAATTCTTCATACTTTGGATTCGCCATGGCCCTACTGAAGTTCCTCAGATAATGTGTGTTTAGTACTAGGGGACCATGGTCTGACCTTGTCGCTGGGAGATTCCTAAGCATGAACTTTGGGAATACATTGAACCAGGCCTTGTTTGAAAATCCCCTATCCAGCCTTTCTATTATCAACTGGTCTCATTTTCTACCATTTGACCATGTGAACCACTGACCGTGATTGTGTAGTTCAGATAGCCCATTCCGTTGAATAACCTTGTTCAGACCCACCGTCTGTTGTTCCTTGAGTAGGTTCCCACCTTTCTTGTCTTCATTTCTCATGACTTGATTGTAGTCCCCTGTGACCAGTAGTGGTGTTGAACTACTTAATAGCTCTGTGTTTGGATCATCACATACTTGTTCCCCATTCCTTCTATTGGGATGTGCATACAACAAAATGAGTCTCCATTCCTCTCGATTTTGGGAGGTTATAATACAAGATACAAAATTTGGGCAGCTTTTTGCTACTTGTAGTTGAATGTCCAGTGTCCGGGCAACACATAACCCACCACTAGCACAGACAACATCCCTAACTACTCACCTATTAAAGTAAGATTTATCTAACCAACTATTGATCTTACTATTAATACATTTTTTCCATAAGAAAAGTGATATTGGGTTTATACTGTGAGACTAGGTTGTTCATAGTATTAACTGACAGAGGGTGCGTCTGCCCTATGCAGTTCCAACTAAGTAATTTCATGTACCTCTTGGTGGTTTTTTTGGACCAACCACCAAAATACCACAGTCAACTCCATTACCTGAGGTTATTACTACTGGGACCATCTCTTCAAATGTGCGCGCACTCACAATCACCATCTTCCCCTGCTCAATCCCTGCTTCTTCCTCAATTTTAGGGAAACTCTCGACTACCTAAATTAGGTGATCCTCATCAGATGCGTTGAATCTAGATCTTTTGTGGAATGCGATCTCTCCAAGTTTAACTTTAAGGTTCCTTTTCCTCTTGTCACCCAAATTCCCTACAACTGGATTGAATTCCTCCATTGCCCAACTCAGAGCTTTAGCTTCATATTTTGTGAACTTTTCCATGTTGGCTTCCATACTCGTTCCTACGCGAACCATTTTTGGAAAGAGAAAAGCGGGACCAATTTGGCATAGCATGTTAGGCCCTGTCCAGTTCAGTTTATTTCATCTCCAATAATCTAAATAATTTTTTTCCAGTTCTTCTCAACTCATTCAGCTCCAATAATCTCATCTCATATAATCTCAGCTCCAATAAACT
>JAULKM010088889.1:0-11317 GCA_032355605.1 Rubia tinctorum
TAAAGGTTGTGGTGAGAGGAGTTGGGTGGAACAAGGGGTTGGGGTGGGGGGGCCGTGGTGTGCATTGAGCTGGTGGCGGGGTGGGATGTAGAGGGGTTGATGGTTGTGGTGGTGGGTTTGGGATTATGTGGTGGCGGCCTGACGGTGCACAATGGTAGCTTCGTGGTGGCATGAAAAAGTGGTCGTGTGCCCACAGTATTAAGGGCAAAATTGTCCTAACCCTTTTAGGTTTTAGGCCAAAGGGCATTTTGATCATTTTACATGCAATCGACGTTGTATGCGTCAAGGTTAAAGCTGGAAGTGACACCAAAGGGTTTTATTAGCACATTCACTAAATAGTTAGGGTTGTTTTTTAACTTTCAAACAATTGAAGGGTATATTGACACTTTCGTAAATGTATTATTATATTGCCTAACAATGTTTGAGAAAACTGTGAAAATGAAATGTGAGATTACTCCCTCAAAAAAATTTTGTGTTGTGGATTAGTTAATTAATTTCTAATAAAATTAATTTTATTCAATTTGAGGGGGCTAAAGAGCAATTTTAAAAAATAACAGTCTTAAAAATTTTTTGATGGGAGTTGAAGGGTGGTTTCGAAAATTAATATACCTTTAAAAATTGTTGGCGAGGCTGGAACCCACATTACTTCCGGTTCTGCCATCAATTTTTCTAAAACTAACATCTATTTTGTATCTATGTTTGATCATAAATTTTAAATCTTGCAATAATATTAACTTTATAAATGATATCTTTAAATATTTTATAGTGTAATTTTTAAATACTAAAATTTTATAATATATTGTTATTATGCGTAATTAAAGTTATTGACGTAAAATAAGTAACGGTCAAAGAATACAATATTTATCAGAGAGTATTGAGAATTGAAGTATTCTTGACTATTGTGGATGAGTGTTGCTATTTACATTCCCACCTTAGTGAAAATAGGGCGGTAAACAATCTCGTAGTAATAAAAAGTAGTAAAGTTTGCTTACCATAAAACTTACGCACATATTAAATATGGATGTAAATAGAATCAAAGGAGTGTAAATAGAATCAAAGGAGTGTAAATAGAACACTGTGGATAAAAATGGAGGTCAGACTGAACTGCTTGAAACAGAAAACAGAACCAATTTGGCAGTCTGCAAACCAAAAGAGTTCTTTGCTTGTTTTTTTATATTTTGCTTTTCCCGTGGGGTTTTGGAGGCCAGAATCTTTATTACTCCAGCTAGTGTAATAAGCGTTGCCAAAAATGGCAAGTTGACTCGGATTGGATGTGTTTTCATTCATTACGGCTATAAGAAGAAAGAGGTAACATTTCGTTTCCCGAAAACTACAGCTCTATAAATTTATTACACCCTGAAATACTCCCCCTTTTATTTTTTATTTCACAAAATCTTGTATTAAACAGTGTAAAATTTAGGCAGCGTCTATTATGTAATTATTATAAGTTTCAATTGGGATGAATTTTTTTAAAAAAGAAACTGAAAAAATTGGAGGTCGTAAATATAGAATATTTTGGTTCATATATATCACAATTTCATATATTTAATTCATTTTTTCTCCCGGGAACGGCCACGACCACCGGAAACCGCCGCCAAACTACTTTTCACTGGATTCCTCGCCGCGCTGCATCGAATCCGCCGAAACCCAAGCCTCACCATCACCGCGCTGCATCTGAATCCACTGTATCATCGCTCTGCATCTGAATCCATCGCCTGACGTTGATTCTCAGCTATTGTTCGCACCGACGTTGAGTAATCCGGTCGAGGAATCACTGTTGTTGTTCGCTCCGAAATTGATTCTCTGTTCTCGGCCGTCTGCTTGGCGACGAGCTCGCGACGACGAGCTTGTGGCGGAGGAGCTCTGCAAACGACGAGCTCGCGGCGGAGGAGTGTCGCACCGATGGAAGAAGAGAGGCGCATGAGATTCACGCGCCCAAAGGAACAAGATGTGTGTGGCTTCACGCGCGACCTGTAGTGACGATGATGACCGAACGACGACAACGAGCGGCCTGATGCGGCGGACGGCGGTGACGAAAGGAGCTTCTGCGCATGACAGGTGATGATTATTTTTTTTGTTTTTTTTCAAAGACATTTATTGAGATTTATATTATTTGATTGAGTATACAATCATTGAAAGTTAGTCTGGTGTAGTGGTAAGTGACTTAGACTTTGAGTTGAGGATCCTGAGTTTGAATCCTATTGCTCATCCTTTTTAAGAATTTATATTTTTTATATTTATGCTGAGGTTTATAATTATTTGATTGAGAAAGCGTTGAACAATTGTTATTTGTTGCAATGGTTAGCACTCTTACTCTTGAATTTGAGGTTTTGAGTTCAAATTTCCGTGTGACCTTTATTTCGAAGATTTTATGTTCTTAATGTATATGCTGAGGTTTAATATTATTTGAACGAGTGTATGTTCAATAAGAGTGTTTGGTGTAGCGGTTATTGCTCTATGCATTGAGGTTAGTGAACTGAGTTCAAACCCCACCAAGTCATTTTTTTATTTTTGAGCTACTGTAACTTTTTACCGATGTTTGTAGTTTTTTTCTCTTATATTGATGTTTTTCAATATTCATGTGAAGTTTAATTGATACGAGTTGATGTTTTATCCTTTTTTGGTTGATATGGATTGATATTTGCAGTTTCTTTTATTTTCTCATATTGATGTTTTTTCATTTTCCAGCTGAGGTTTTGGTAATAGGAGTTGATGTTTGTAGTGTTATTTTTCTGATGCTGATGTTTTTTTTTATTTTTCGAATGAGGTTCAGGTATTAGGAGTTGATGTTTGTAGTTTTTTTGGTGATATGGGTTGAGAGTTGTAGTTTTTTTATTAAAAAATTGTTAACGTTTTATGATTTTTTGAGTGAATAATTTATACTATTGAGGTACCATAATTTTTTTGTTGATGTTTTTATTTTTTTCTCATGTTGATATTTTTCATTTTTCGGGTGATTTTTAGTTGATATGAGTCGATGTTTTTGTATTTTTTGGGCTATATGGGTTGATAAGTTTTGCTTTTTTCCCTCTCATATTGATGTTTTTCATTTTCACGATGAGTTTTAGGTGATACGAGTTGATGTTTGTAGTTTTGGGTGACATAGGTTGATTTTTTGTAGTTTTTTTTTCTTATGTCGATATTTTTCATTTTTTGGTAAGTTTAGGTGTTAGGAATTGATATTTTTAGTTTTGGTTGATATTAGTTAATTTTGTAATTTGTTGATATTTTTATGATTTTTAGTTGATGTTTAGTTGTAGTCGACGTTTTTTCAATTTTTTGTCGATTTTTATTTGATTTTAAATATATTTTTACTGTTTTACTTGTTTTTAAATATTTTTTATCCAACTTTTCATTTGATGTTTTTTTATTTTTCGTTGATATTCTGTTATTTTTTGCTGATACTTATAATTTTCAGTTCAATGATTATATTAATTTTTTGCATTTTAAAAATATTTTAAAATATTTTTTCCCATTTTTTGTAATTTTTTGCAGATTGCAGATGGCGAAAAAATGATAGGGGCAAAATGGACCAAAAAACCCTGAAAAATATTAGCGATAGGTCCCTTTAAAATTATTAGAGATAGGTCCCTGTAAAATTATTATAGCTAGGTACCTGGAGATAGAATATAGTTAGAATTGCATAAAGTCTCATGCCTAAAGTTTAGTTTGCCTCACACGAGATGAACTCTTTTTATTTTATTTTAATAAATCTAGTGTAGATAATGTTTTTGATCAAATTATTATTATCTATACATTACGGTATACTTAAAAAAATCAAAGTCATAGGAAATATGTTGCAATAAATAAAAACAAATATAGTTTTTTCCCATTCAATAAATCAACTTTAAAAGGACTACGTCAAATGGTTAGTCACTCTAAAACAAAAATTCATGATTAGTTTCATGTTTTTATATTATGCAAATTGAAATGCAGTGAGAATTGAGTGGAGAGTAAAAAGTTTAAGAAATAAGAGTTAAAATAACTCTGTTTTTGGCTGAGAGTGCCAATATAACCTTCAATTTGAGAAAGTGTCAATATAACCCTGGACTTGGCTGACTTTTTAGTCAACGGTTGTTTGATCGAAATCCAGTGAAATGACAAATTTGCCCCATAATTAAAAAGGAAAATGTAAAAAAATTGATAACCCCAAACAACCCATATTTTTTCCTTTCTCCCTCCTCATTTCCCCTTTATTCCTCCGTTGGAGGATTCCTGTCAGCCTTTATCAGAGTCTCCAACATCTCGGAGCTGGAATTGATCAGCGACGATAAGATCTCAAAGATCGTGCTCTGTCACTTCCACTTCCTCCTCGATTTCTCAAACGGCACGATGGCAGTGGTGGTGTATAGGGTGGTGTGGGTTTTTGAAGTAGGTGGTGGTGGTGGTTAGGAAGAAAGTTGTGGCGGTGGTGTTAAGGAAGTAAGCTACAGTGGTGGTGAACGAGTGGTGGTGCTGTGAAGTTAAGGAAGGAAGTTGTGCTGGTGGTGTTAAGGAAGGAAGTGGCAGTGGTGTTTAGGAAGGAAGTGGTAGTGGCGAACGAGTGTTGGTGAGATAAAGTTAGGGTTCGACGATGGTGGTGGTGTTTAGGGTGGTGTGGGGTTAGGTTTTCCGATAGGGTGCTGAGCGGCTAGGGTTTTCGGCGGTAGGGATAATTGACGGTGGTTTTCTTCGGAGCAGTAAGGGCTGAGCAATGGTAATTTTTAGTGGAGCAACGATGGTTCCCAGTGGAGTAGCAACGGCGGACGACGGGGTGGGTTGTGAAGAAGAAGAAAATCAACATGCTGCCATGTCAAAAGGGGACTAATTGATATCAATTTTTCAGCTTTGATTTAAGGGGAATTTTCTTAATTTCACTTTCTAGTCAATGCCTGAATTACTTGGGTTAACGTCGGAATTAGTGAGTTTGGGTATATCGGCACAATTCGACCAACCGTTAGGGTTAGATTAGCATAATTGGTAATGTGTTGGATTAGGTTGGTATTTTCTCAAATTGCAGAGTTATATTGACACTAAAAGTAAAAAAGTTAGGTTTGAAGTGTATTTAGCCAAAAGTTTAATAAATAAATGAAAATGATCATTTTTCTTATCACAAATAGAAGTTTGAGGTAGGGTGTGTTCGGAATGAAGATAAATAATTAGGTGCGATTTTTTTACATATTTTTATTTAATTAATTTAAATTTAAATTAACCAAACTTTATAGAGTCCGTCTCTTGAAAAATATATTTTCATAAGTAATGGAAATATCAATGTTTAAACTGTAAATTAGAATAAATAAAGATAAATTTTTCAGGTTGCATTAATCGGATCTTAAACTTATAACTATTGCACGTTGCATAATAAAATTTTAATATTGCAACTAAAACCTTTTACGTTTTTATTATCATAATAAATTCCATCTTTTCATAAACTTATGAAAAGATGGTCTTTCTCAAAAAATTTCCAACTTTATAAACTTTTAAAGAAAACTCAAAGTTATTATATAAAATTACCGCTTATGTCCTTCGATAGATATAAAAACAAAAAAATTTATTTTTTCGATTCATCAAGAGTAAACGATCAAGCAAACAACGACGCAAAGTCTTGTTTTAGCAAGGATAAACTTTAGATTAGGGTTTATTTTGCAATTATAAGAAGTTTAATTTGAGATAGAGTTTTTTTTTAAAATATGCTGATAAATTTAGAGACCTTCTGTGCAATTATCAAACTACTATATACTATATCACAAAAAAAATAGAATTTTCATTTTTATTTTCTCCTCCTCCCACCAGAAACAGCCTCCGGCCAACACTTACTGTCAGATTTCGTCGAGTTTCACTAGATTTCCATCGAATTTTCGCCCCTCCGCTGGATTTCGCCAATATGCTCTTCCATCGAATTTCTGCCGCTAACGCCTTCGATCTCCACCGCAAAACCTCTACCTTCGTGTCCTAGCTCGCTGTCACACCCATTCACGGTGATTCTCCAGAAGCAACGATGTCGGAGTCGAGTCTGCGGCGGCGGAGGTTGAGCCACGGCGAGTCCACGGTTGAGTTAGGGATCGCAGAGGTAGCTAGTTGAATTGGAGAGTCTCGACGATGCCTTACAATTGCAAATAGACCGGAGTTCAACCACACAGCGATGCAAGGAGAGGTGACACAGAGATGGCGGGGCGACACACAGAGACATCGAGGCGACACTCTAAAACTTTGAGGCGGCGCTCTGAGACGACAAGGCGACAGTCTGAGATGGCGCAACACTGCAGTCTTCCTTTCGGCGTGTGAGATCCACGCAACTCGGTGTAGAAGGAGACCGCGTGTGTAAACATGCTCGTAGGTGGTGGAAGGTGGTGACGGAGGCGACGAACAGTGGCAATGACGGAGGCGGATTGCTGAGCTTCAGCTTATGAGATATGTGTTTTAATGTTGTGTTTTACGATATTTTAAAAAAATTGTTGAGCTTTAATATTTTGTTGACTGAGCTTATGTCACGAATGATTATTTGGTCCTATGGTTAGTATTCATTTTGCTAAGGTATGCGGTCAGGGGTTCGAGTCTCTCCTATGATCTTTATTTTAAAGAATTTATGTTCTTGATGTATATGCTGAGTTTTAATATTATTTGACTGAGTGTATGTTCAATAAGAGTTTGTGGTGTAGTAGTTATTGCTTTAAACTTTGAGATTATTGACCCTGGTTCAAACCTCAATGGGTCCCTTTTTTTAAAGAATTTTTATTCTTGAGATTCTATATCCTTTTGTTGATATTTGTAGTTTTTTTTTTCTCTTATGTTGATGTTTTTCATCATTTGGGTGAGGTTTAATTTATGAATTGAGGTTTAGCAGCTTTTTTCGAGTGATATGAATTGATATATGTATTTTTTTAAAAAAAATCTCATGTTGATATTTTTCATTTCCGGTTGAGGTTTTGGTAATAGGAGTTGATGTTTGTAGTGTAATTTTTCTTATGTTGATGTTTTTCATTTTTCGGATGAGGTTGAGGTGTTAGAAATTAATGTTTGTAGCTCTTGGGTAATATAGTTTGATAATTGTAGGGTTTTTAAAAAAAATTGTTGACTTTATATGATTTTTTGAGTGAATAATTTATACTCTTGAGGTACCGTAGTTTTTTTTGTTCATGTTTTTATTTTATTTTTCTCATGTTGATGCTTTTAACTTTTAGGCTGAGCTTCAAGTGTTAGGAGTTGATGTTTGTAACTTTTTGGCGATATAGGTTGATATTTGTAGTTTTAAAAAAAGAATTTTTGATCTTTTATGATTTTTTTAGTGAATAATTTATATAGTTGAGGTAATATAGTTTTTTGTTGATATTTTTAGTTTTTTTCTCATGCTGATGATTTTCATTTTCCGGGTGAGTTTTAGTTGATATGAGTCGATATTTTGTAGTTTTTTTGTTGTATGGGTTGATATCTTTAGCTTTTCTTCCCCTCTCATGTTGATGTTTTTCCTTTTCTCGGTGAGTTTTAGGTGATACGAGTTGATGTTTGTAGTTTTGGGTGACATGGGTTGATTATTTTAGTGTTTTTTTCTTATGTTGACGTTTTTCATTTTTTGGGTGCAGTTTAGATGATAGGAATTGATGTTTTTAGCTTTTGGTTTATATTAGTTGATTTTTGTAGTTTTTTTAAAATGATAATTGAACCCTTGTTGATGTTTTTTATGATTTTTAGTAGATGTTTTGTTAGTTGTAGTCGACGTTTTTCAATTTTTTGTTGATTTTTATTTGATTTTTTTGTATTTTTTGTATATCTCTCCGTTTTTATTTTATTTTTAAAATATATTTCTTGCTCTAATTTTTTAATTGTTGTTTTACGGATTTTCATTGATGTTCTGCTAATTTTTGCCGATGTTTATAATTTTCAATTCGATGATCATATTAATTTTTTTTTGCATTTTAAAAATATATTTTAACATATTTTTTGATTTTTTTAAAAAAATTGTTGGCTTCAGATGGCGGGAAAATGATGAGAAAAATTGGACAAAAAAACCCTGAAAAATATTAGCAATAGGAGCCTGTAAAATTATTAGAGATAGGAGTCTGTAAAATTATTAGAAATAGGTCCCTATAAAATTATTAGAGATAGGTCATTGAAATTAGAATATAACTAGAATTGCATAAAGATGTCTGTCTAAAGTTTAGGGTGACTCACAAGAGACCATCTCAAACAACGACCATAAAATGCTTAATATTTTAGTAAGTTGAGTGAGTAAAAATAAATGAAATTTTAAAATAGTTCGATGGTATAAAATAAACTTTGCTATGTAAGAGATAATGAGTAATTAAAGCTAAATAACTTAATAATTAATTTAAATTACTCAATCCAAATTACTCATTAAATTAAATGACTAAAGGATGACTTATATTTTTTAGCTAGCCTACTCAATTCATTAATTTGAACTCGATCATAACTATCACTCATAAATAGTAGATTTTGAGGGGATCGATGAGAGTGGATAAAATTGAAAACATCCATCTGCAATGATCACACTTCACTTTATGTTAGTATTTAGAGCATCTCCAATCAAGCTTCATTCTGGAAAATGTCACCAAATATGTTGACAGACTTTGAGATAAAAAAACAATTTTCAATGTGAGAGTTACATCATTACTGTGTGACTGAAATATCAATTGACACTGTCAATGGCAGATTCGGTACACAAAAGGTCATATTTACGTCGTCACTTGCCAAAACATTAAAGGTAAGTAAATTATTTTTTACTTTTAACCATTTTTTCTTCCGAATACAGAAGACCATATTGAATTATTGTTAACGTCATTTATGAAACAATTAATGTAAGTATATTTTTTTAAAGTTTACTATTTTCAACTGGGATTTAAATTTTGATTTTTTAAAAAAATTATATCATTTATATGTTAAAATAATTATTTAAAAAATTATTTAAATGTATAATATTAAAATGTAAAATCAATAAATACAAAAAATACAATTGATAGTTTTTCTTGTAATTTAATATATTTGTATTTTCATAATTTTCAAAATTTTCAAAATGAAAATTAAATTAGGAGGAATTCAAGTTTCTAATCACTCGAATTAAAAATTTATATTTAAAGAAATTAACTTAATTATGTGTCAAAAAATTTATTTGATAATTTAATATACACAACTAATATTATTATTATTACCATTATGGTATTATTAAAAATTTATTAAAAATTTATTAAAAATTTATGTACAATATAAATATATTTTGAAAAATATAAGTATTGATAAATATCCATGAATGGATGAGTACATTGAAAATTTTACAAATATAAAATTTTAAACTTTATGTATTGACACGTCAGATTGAAATTATAAATGTGATGGTTGCATTGAAGATGAAAAAATTTAAATCGTCATCAATCCATCTCAATTGCTTACATATACTTAAGTTCTAATCAAAATCTGACATGTGACACCTAAAAATAAGGAATACCCCCAAACCATTGGAGATGCTCTCTTTTTAAAAAAAAATTTAAATCGTCTCAAGGGTTCCCATCCCTTTTCTATTAAGCTCAATTTGCACATTCTATTAAGCTCAATTTGCACAATGTGCGATTATAACATATGATGTGGGATAAAACCGTTCCACATAAGCCCTAATCAATGTTACAATACTAAACGGGAAGCTTATGTGGCAATGAGAAGAGGGCCCCAAGAATAAGTGGTTGACACTGTGTTGCCATACTGTAGCCACAATAATATCGACCCGAGACTACTATCAGAATCAAAATAGTGAAGTATCAAATAGTACGCACGCTAAGTGTTTTGTCCACACTTCCGATGAAACATCCAAGGCAATCAAAATGAAGTAATTAAAGCTCTATAACTAAACATCTGGTCAATCTCCATTTATCCCTTAAAACCCATTTTCCTACACTAGGAGACTGAAACCAGTCGTTTGAATTGCCAAAAATATTTTCTATCATTGTCTAAAAATCACTAATAATAAGTAGAATTCACTCTAACTTGGCTCCAAAAGGCTGTAAAAACCAAATAAATCGACTTAGCACCCTAATGGACCAAACCCTACAAATCTGATTTAAATCCTTAGAAAAACAGTATCACCAAAAGTCCGTTGTTTAAACGACTCTGACTTGGATTTCTCCTTTTGTCTCTTTGGATATCAGATTTGAAATCAATCGAATTCTACCGACTCATACTGTCGGCAAAACAAGCATTGACAGAGAGAATTTTTATTTAATATCAAAAATTCAAAAACCCCAATATAATTTATGACCTTTAAAAAAAATTAAAAATGAAAATATATATTAATTAAAAGCCTCCCACCTGAAAAGAGATAATTAAAAGTAGAAAAATAAAATAAAAATGGAGAAGTACCCCTCATACCATTCTATCTCTAGAAATATACCCGACTCTATTTGACCCGAGTTGACTCATTCTGGCTGAGTCGACCCACTTTTGACTTGTCACTGAGATAAGTTGACTCAGTCCTGAGTTGAGACCGAGTTGGCCATCACTGGATCTGAGTTGAACGACTCAGATTCGAGTAGACTAGGAAACCCTCAGGACTAGACACTTTACCACAGGATGTTGAGAGAACGACGGGGATATGGTAAACTCGGATCTGGAAAATGGTCAGGAGCAGTGTCGTCGGCGGACATGAGCAGAGTCGGCGTCGCTCGAATGCCGCTTGAACACCGGTCACGTCAACGCTCGATACTCCTCCGCTGCTTGGAGCATCACCGCCGTATGGAGCACCACCGGAGTAGCAGCGTCGCCGTATGTAGCACCACCGTAGTAGCAGCGCCACTGCCACAACGTCGCTTGGAGCATGTGACATGAAAAACATATAAAGCAAACCTGGAGCGCAACGTCGCTTGAAGCGCAACTTCACTTGGAGCGCTGCGTCGTGGAGCAACGCTCAATTTTTGTAGAGAGAAGGGGGATGATATATTCCGAGGAGAGAATAGGGGGAGGATAAATTCTGAGGAGAGAGAAGGGCTCTAAAATAGTATTCCAAAGACCTCCTTCTCCTAAACCCTAAGATTCATTGGAGATGCTCTCACTATCCAACTTTGATTGCATGTTTGAATAAATATATAAACGATAATATTATTATGATGTGATTGAATTCGTTGTAGCAAACAGTTTCTAAATATTAACTTTTTATTTATTGTTATTATATGTAGTTAAATATATTAATGGTTAAACATATTACTTGATAATCATAAAAAAATTAATGAAATTTGAGGTGGTTGATGAGACGTCAAATGCAAGTGTTTTACGAAGCATTTTACATCTCTTTTGTTATCATTTTGTTGTAAGATTGCTAGATTTAGCTAGGTTTACATCA
>JAULKM010088926.1:0-11315 GCA_032355605.1 Rubia tinctorum
GGTTTGGCCGAAATCCCCATTTGGTTAAAGATCCAATTTTCCGCAATCCAGAGTCTTCGCAAGGAGATTCATATCATTAACTTACCAAATTTAATTCTAATCAAATCAAATATGAATATTCTAAACCCTAAAATGAAGGCATGGCCAAAACTAACTCTTACAACACCAAAATTTCCGAGTTGATGGTCTTTATTCTAAAATGAAATGAATTACAATGATCACACTACCTCACTGAAAAAACTCGGTGGGAAAAAGAGAATATTGTTATTCTTCTTTTAAAAAATACTAAACTAAGAAAACTATAATAAAATGATATTGTGATATTGTATCATTTTCTCTGTGGGAAAATTTTTTTGTCATTAAAACATGAACGATCTTTAAAAATAACTATAGATAAACGTGACATGTCATCCTTATGAAATCCTGCAAATAAACGGTGACTGGAAGCTGACTAGGTGGTGAATGGACGCTGACTAGGCAGTAAGTAGGCACTGATTAGGCAGTGACTGAGCGCTGACTAAGATGATGATGTGGTTCTGATGATATAAATCTCGAGATATATATAAACTTGCCAAAAATTAGTCAACCCGCAATAAATTGGTGTCTTACGAGATTATAACTTAGAGAGCTGGTGTCTTCACGCGCCAAATAAAAAAACCAACTGTTGTGCGCATGAAGCGCACACATTTTCAATGGGACGTGTGCGTGAATCTCACGTGTCTAGTTGAACTCTCCCGTGAAGACCACACGCCGACCTTCTTCTTTGTTTAAATTGATTTCTGCGTGGAAATGGATCTTTTTACACTACTGAAGATAATTGACGATGAACGGGGTCTCACCAGATATGAAGCTTATCAACAACGGTATGACATCAGATCGTCAGAGAAACTTCCCATCTGAAACTGGACAAGCACAACCAGCAATTGAAGAAAAGGCCGCAACGCAATTGTCGGATGTCAAAGGCGGAAAAATAGCGATGATCGGAGCTGCGGCAGATGGCGAGCATAACAGTGGTCAGATGGATATCATAGGCGAAGATTATCGGAGTAGCGGTGGATAGCAACGGTCGTCAAAACTTGAGCGGCGGTGGTGACATGTCTAGCGGCAGTGAGGATTCTCTAATGTCTGATTTCCTTCTCTTTTTTTACTTTTGATTTTTTTTCTGTTCTTCTTTTCGAAAATAAAATACTGATATGAAGGTTTCAACTAATATAGCCCTCCGATACCAACTAATACCGACTGATATGATGGCAAACTTTAATACTTTTCATTTTATGGCCACATGATATTTTCCCTGAGCTTTAATACTAACTGATATGAATCTCCTTGTAAAGAGTCTGGATTGCGAAATTTTGAGAAGCACTTTTAACGAAGGTTGATCGAAGCACCCTTTTAAAATCAAGAAGACACAGATAAAGACTAGTAAAAACACAACTATATGAAATTCACTAACACAATGGTCAAATTCGACAAAACCCAAGCACTACTAGTTGCACCAAAATTAACACAAAGAATCCTAACGGACTCAAGCACTAATCTTAAATGGACAAACCTAACGGTTTAATCTAAGAGTATAAACTCAAGATCTGAATATATGATGTATAAAATGTATCAAAGGTTATTAAAATTTTGAAAACAATCCCCTATTTATAGTACATAGGTATGATCTTCAAGAATACAAACCAGACAAGGATTTGGTAATTCCTGTCAGCAACTGGAATAACTTATGGCAGCTTTAAAATTTTAAAATCATATTAAGCTAAAATACTTAATTTAACCTAAATGATGAGAAAATTCATCCAAATAAATCAATCCAAATATTTTCTGAATTTTTAAATGAAACTGTCATATCTAAATTTACCAAATCTAATTCTAATCAAATCAAATCTGAATATTCTAAACCCTAAAATAAAAGGCATGGCCAAAATTAACTCTTCCAACGCCAACATGACCGAGTTAATGGGCCTTTTTATAAAAAGAAATAAATTACAATGATCACACTACCTCACTAAAAAAATCCAGTGGAAAAAAGAGTATAGTGTTATCCTCCTTTAAAAAATACTAAACTAAGAAAAACTGTAATAAAATGATATTTTGATATCGTATCACTCTGTACCCCGACACTAAATCGGGTGATCCTTCTTCTCCGTTGCTCTAATAAAATTTCCTCTCTGGGTTGCAACACAAGGGTTCCCTTCTAGGCTTCCTCATTCATCCTTGACTGTTTTGCATAGGATTGTGTTAGTAATTAGAAAATGTTGGCAGTCATAGACGTTTTAATAGGAATTGTATACTTACAATTTCTACAGCTATTGTTTGGTACTCACCTTGGCCCCCTTAGTTTTACTCAAGGTAAACAAGCGATCAATCTGGCTTGAATTTCTTGGCACTAATCTCTTGCTTGATCTCCTCTTCAGTGTAACCTAGATCGATGAGATTGTTTCTCTCCTTCTCTTTTAGCTGCTCAATGAGTTTTTCCTTCGGTGATCAGTTTCCTTTTGGACCCGTGTGATGGGTATCCTTTCCCTTCGATTGTGAGCTTACAATCTCCCTTAATTTCTGATACAATAAAATGTTTAAACTGTCAATAATGCAATCAATTATTAATATATTAGTACAATAAGAAAATGTTATGTATTCATAATTATACTTACCATGAAGTCTTTAGTTTTTCTAGTTCGCTCGAACATGTTCCATTCTTTTTCATCCATCTACTTGTAGCATTCCCACAGTTTAGCCTGTAATTTGTTTTTCCTACTCTGCACGTCATGTATGTATTTGTTCGCCAACTTTTTTTTCCAATTTTGATGTGCATCACAAGCTTTGTTGAACACATCCTTCCTCACCACCATCCATTGCTATTCAGTTAGCTTTATTTTAAATTGCAAACTTGCCTGCAAGGAGTCATTAAATAATATTTAGGGGAATAAAAATAATTAGGCATAAATATAAAATTAGTGAAACAATATGTCTAAATTAAATAATGTTAAACTATAGGTTTGTACCTTTATGTCTTTCCATACCCCCTCTTTGACATCGTATGGGACTTCTTGCCAATTTTTCCATGTTCCAAATTTGACGCGACTCTGGAATGCGTAATTTCAATATGCCACCAAAGCGGTCCAATTTTTCGTTCATACCATCTGATCTTCAATGCACTCAAACGCGACCGGGATGAAATCCCTTTCCTTGGCTAGCATGACCGACTGGCACGTGGTTCTACCACATAACCTGCACCATGTGGAAATATTGAATTTGTCGAATACCTCCCCTACAACTACCTGCCTTGGAAATTTCATTAGTTTGTGCTTGTCCTTTTTCGCCCTCCTATTGTCTTTAGACTCCATTTAGGAAGCCTCTTCAAAAGTGGCAGATGGTGTACCATTTTCCTCAAATTTAAATTTTAGGGTACCCCTGGTGGTTTTGTTTCTGGTCCCAGTTTCACCGAAACTTCTTGCTCCTCAACCCTTTCTTTTTTGGTGGTGGTCGACTCATCTTCCTTTTGGCTCCGCCCTTTTTGGATTTCGACAGCATATATATATAAAGGATAACTACAATCCATTAATTACACGACAACCATTATAACATTTGTGTGTGAAACCATGCCAAACATTGACAAAGCAACTAACCATTATATCATTTGAACAAACACAATGAACTTCCAACCAACCAATCTATTTCCATAAAACACCACAACAATATGATATGAATGGCATGAAGAACGATTAATAAACACATCCTTAATCTATTCTAAGAAAAACCACATGAAAACCATTCAATCAATGTCGGCTAAGAAACAACACAAATTACTCAACAATCGGAAAAAAACACAAGATTAATATACAATGTTACATCTCATAGCCCACAAACAACAAGTTGGCCACGGTTATTCTAATGGATACAACCCTTAAGAACTAAACATTGAATTAGTTTCATTGAGGCATTTCATCGAAGACCTAGTATTTTATACCCGTTTCATAGAATTAGAACAACCAAAAAGGATGGGAACGAAAATAACTCTCAAAATACATGACTTACAACAGGATGGAGCATGTTTCCGACCACTTTCACGTGAATTTCTTTGGAGATGCAATATGGGGGGTCTTTTGGTGTCTTATATAGGGTAAATTTGAGAAGGTGGAGTTATGGGGTGCAAATGAGGAGTAATGGGAGTGGAGATCGTTGGTTAGAATCAAATTATTGGAGAAAAAGATGGTGGGATGAAGTGGAGGAGTTGAAATGAGACGCTTATAATGAGGAAGATGATCAAGTTTGTTTTTATACCCCGACGATAGTATCGGTATGAAGGTATATATATTGATTCCTATGTTGCTTATACTTTGTTCTAGTGTGGTTTTGAATACGTTTAACTATGGAGCACCGGTGCCTATGTTCAGTTGAAGCAGCTGCGTGAAACTACTTTAAACCAGTACAGTTACCAGTGCTTATTTACCATATACTGGTGCCTATGTTAATTAAAGGCAGCTATGTGAGGCTGCATAAAATGGTGTGGATTAAATTAATTTTGGTCCAGAGAGGTACCAGGTAATTTTTTCCAAGTATGGAGCATCGGTACTTGAACCGCTGCCTATGTTGAATGCTAGTGCTATAAATGAAAAAAAATCTGTGTGTGGCTGCTTTAAATGAGGTTCATTTTTATAATTTTGAGACATAGAACAATCACAAGGAAAAGTTTCTAAGTATGGAGCACCGGTAAATTATATTGGTGCCTTAAAGGTTCATACTGGTGCCTATGACTAATGAATGCAACTGCCTGAGGTTGCTTTCGTTGGGCTAGGGACGCAATTTTTTCCAGCCCAGATTCCCTTGGGCCGCAAATCATTGTATATGGTCTGGCACTAGTATATGGATCGGTGCTCATATGAATGATATAAATTTTGAATCCCCCCCCCCTCCCAAATTGGAAAATTTTGAAATTTTGTTTTCCTACCGTACCTCTGCACCGGTAAAAATGAAAAGTTGTATCGATGCTAGTTCTAACTTCCCTCTTTCACAGTTTTTTATTTATTACAAATAGACAAATCAATTTTTTCCCTATCTAGGTAGTCAGTAAATTGGAGAGAGAAATGGTGAATTAAACAAACAATGAATACTGTTTAGAAAGATTGGGTGAAATGGATGAACGGAAGGGAGTGTAACTTAATTACGTAAAATTACACTATTGCCCAACTATGTTACGCCCTCTTAGTTGGATCCAAATAACTTGATTTTGTGTATTCTTCATTTATATAGAAATAAAAATAAAATAAAAAATTTGGTGAAATACATGTCTTAGAGTATGTTACGCTTGATTATTTAGAAGATAGGAAGTGTAATCGGAAAGGATTAAGGGTAAGTTCTTCTGGCCAATTGTTAATAAATATTTTGTTACTGGCATGAAATATGCATTAGGATTTAATAAGGTAGCATCCATTCAATTGGATTTCAATTTGGAGTGACGAGTGAAATTTTTGCTTTTTGCACTTACGTCCTTCCAAGAATCTTGGAATTGTCGAATCACGAAATTGGCGAGTACCCCCAAAATGAAATTTCATAATATATGATCTTTACTTCACAATTTGATCATACATGGGAGAACTCAAACAGATCTAAAGAGAACATAAATTACTAGTACCATTTTTTTCCCAAATTGCAATGTGGCCCAAAATCATGTGAACCCATTATCCATTGCTTGGAAAAACCCGAATTTTGTTATTATTACCTGAATATAGAAATTTTAAATAAATGAATTTTTTAGGGTAATATTACAAAGAGCTAGTAAATGTTCTAAAGTAAATGGTTGATTACTTGGAATTAACAAAGTGAAATCAAAATGATTTATGGAAGCTTTCTTGTGGCCGGTCGTTTATTATTTTTCCATTACGAAATGGAATATGCATTAGGGTTAAATACCGCAGATTCACATTCAATTGGATTTGAACTTGAACTTTTAAGTAAAGTTTTATTTTTTGCACTTAAGTTTCTCGAAGAAACTTGGAATTGTCATTCCACAAAACTGGAATCTCCAAAATGCAATTCAATAACATTCCATTGGAATTGTGCAATTTGGGATTGTGTGGGTGAACAAATGGCTCTCAAAACTCAATTCAATTTAGTGGGTCTCATTTTTTTTTAAATGACACTGGAACCCAAATTCTTTGTGTCCACACCTTCAACCACCCCAAAACAAACACTTGAACTTAGATGTCAGTGTTTCATTATGCAAAGTTATTTCCCTCACTAGTTACATTAATCCAACGAAGTGTCACGAGAATTGTAAGAGACGTGAAATGAAGAAAATCATGAAGATTTGTTCAAAACATTCAATAATATTACAAAGCGCTAATATCTAATATCCGAGGTTAACAAAGTGTTATAAAAAGTCAAGAATAATATTGCAAGAATAAATCTGCATCCCACATTTGTGCAGTATTTTCAACATTTTGTGAATTGGTCCCCACATCCAACCGTTCATTAACCAGCTCACGATATGTCGGGAAAGCTCCAACGGCTTTAACGGCATACTGGATACGGTAGCTAAATAACCTCCCAGGTGATCGCACCAAGATCTCTAAAAGTGTGATTCCGTAAGCAAATTCTGAACACTCACCTCCAAAGCCGCGACATGTTCTTTGCATCCTTGGAGTTTTTGAACAACCTCTTCAACCTCGGAATAATTAGAAGATACCACATGCATTTGGCATGGACCCGTTTCCTTACCATTACAACAACATCTCAATCGACAACCACATTTCTTTTTTTATAACGTGACACATGGCATACGAGGAAAGCTACTTCATTCTCCCATTCACCCCTGCACAAAACACAATTATTGGGACAAGTATTTTTTTACTTCATTCCCATTAGACACGGAATTCTCTTGGCTTCGTAGAGGTTGTCTAGTACTCTATTACTGGATGAAATCTTCTCATTCAAAAACTTTAGCAACTTATTCATACTAGTGTCGCTCTACGAACCAACACCTTTCATATTAAACAATTCCATCAAATATGACATAACCGTGTCTTTCTTTTTATAACCGGGATAAAATGGTCTATCCTTATCACCTAAGAAATTTTACAAAACCTCAGGTCTCCCCCTAAGTTCATCCACTACCTCATCACACATGTCATTTAAATTTACATCTCCAAAACACTCTCCTTCACTACCAACAATCACCTTTGGCGGTGTTTTTTCACCACGAAACGTCCAAACCAAATAATCTCTTTCAAACCTTCTCCTAATCAAGTGGAGTTTCATCATGACTCTATCACCACTACGGTTACTATTCTTGCAATCAAGACAAGGACATAAGACTCTTCTCACAACCATAGGCGTGCTGTGAAAACCCCTCCACGAAAACAACATATTCTTTGCTCAACCAACTAACATTATCATACACATGCTTATGCCTCTCAATTTCAAGTTCCAACTCTATAAACACTACTGGAAAATAGGTACATAGGCATTGGTATGTCAGTGATTCTAGAGCAATACCGGTGCTAGGAATTTCATAAGCACCGATAATATGTCAAATGAACCAAAATACCGGTGCTTCTGAATAAATCCAGCACTAGTACACTGGATACCGATGCCTTTGAAGAAAAAATGTTTGCATTTAAAATTTTCCAGCACCGGTTCTGGATGAATGACATATATCAGTGCTTATATCAATGCCTATGACCGAAATAGTAATTTTGGCGGGTAATATTTTGGTGGAAAAATATCTAGAACTGGTATGTTGATGAATGGCATTGGTAATACTACTGGTGATCGATACATACAAATTTTTTGAAAAATTGGTTTATAGTATGATTTACTCTTGAAAATGGGTTTATGGTATGAGTTACTCAAGAACATGTACAAGCGTTTTTCAACATTTCACAACAAAATTCATTTATTTAATATTCTATATTTAGGCAAGAATAACAAAAATAATGTATTTTGGAGTAATGGATAATGGGGTAACACAATTTTGGACCACATTGAAAATTTTCAAAACTGTGTAGAAGTAATCAATGTTGACTTTCGAGACCTTCCATACACCCATACAAGGCCAAATCGTAAAATTGCAATTCCATATTATTGAATTGCATTTTGGTGTTGTCAATTTCGTGATTCAGCAACTCCAACTTTCTTGTAGGGATCTAAGTGCAAAAAGTGAAAAATTTATTCATAACTCCAAATTGAAATGCGGCCGAACCTGATAATGCATCCTCATTTCTTCCTCTTAGAATCGGTTAAGGAATTGTGCTCCTTCATTATTGGATAAAATTCAGTATACATTTCAATAAAACGTAAGAAGTTTCCATTATTCTCTTCATAATCTTCTCACAACTTTCACACAATGTCAAGTTACATGTTGCAACCATTTTCACGACCGCCAATATTCTCCTCAATACTGCGCTCCATTGATCATTCTCTTTGGAAAAAAATTCTTCTAAATCACGATCAAATAATTTTATTTGTTTGAAATATTTTCTCTAATTTAATTCAACTTTTCATGCATCTCGTGTGAACATCACTATTTTGATGAAATTTTAGTGACTTTCCTACATTTTCCCAATTTTTAAATCCTTCGTGAGCCAATTGAGTATGGTTGTCTCTTTCCTTGACCTTGAAAAATCTACAACAAAATACCACATCCTCTTTTGTTGAATAAACTAGGCATCTCGTCTCTTAAGTCTCCACACTACTCAAAAACTGAGTATAATAAGAACGAGCAAAATGCATATCACCACTTTTCATAAACTTGGACTTGACATCTGCTCTTTTTGTGTCTTTCTCTACTATATGATCTCTAAGTTTTTGAGAAATGCTACCCCAATTCCCGGGATTATAAATGTTTGTACTTTCATCTTCCACTTATTTCTCATCACTATCCATAGCAATTTGTTTCTCAACATTATTGACTTTCACCTCAACTTCAACTTTCCCAATGGCATCATATTCATTCACTTAGACTTCCTCTTCCATTTCATCTTCTTAATACGATATACATTTGCCTCAACTTGTTCTTCAACATTATCAATATACACCTCAACTTCTTCATCATTTTTGGCTTGTATCCCCTTCTTCAAATGTTTTCTTCATAAGTAATCTCTCAAGAATATTTTTTTGTGCTTTCACATATTTTTGTGAGTTTTAATTTTCCTTTTTTTAAGATCCAGATGCACAATTCGTTTTTCGCTTTGATAGCTCCATATTGCAATTACATATCTAGAAAATTTAGACTTTTTCCATGAATAAATTGATGAAAAGTTGCTATCAAAAAAATTGATGAAATGTAATTCAATGATTGGACAAAAATATTGAACATATAAAAAGTTAACATTCCCGTAACTTCATATATTTAAGCTCTTATGAAACTCTTAGATTTATTATAGAAATTGTGCTACTCTTACATTCATGTAGCTCTAGCCTCAAAACATCCATTTTGTTACTTTACATTTTATTTAATTTATGTGCATACATTTTTTCCATAGTCTCTTTCTAAAATACAAATCAATGACACCAAGTAAAAAAGCATTAATATACTTCAGTTATTACCTCAAAAAAATGTACTTCAGTTATTTCAGACTACTTCACAACTTTCTTGATACAAGTGAGTGCAATTGGGAACTCATAATTACACAACCATTCTTCCCAAATTAAGAAAATGTAATTTGCAACAAAATGCAACCTTAATCCAAACAAATTGCAAAGGTGGTGCTTCAAGGGGACAGGATCAACAATTTATTCAACCTAAACTAAAGGATAAAACTTCCCTTACCTCTTTGCGAGCAGAAAATGAGCGGAGCTCAGATTGAAAGAGAAGATGTCAAAAACCAAGCCTGACCAGAAGAAGATCCATCAAAAATTCAAAATTCAAAATTCAAATTCGCAGTGTATTAGAAAAAATGAAAAATTCACAATTCAAATTCACAACAAACCAACGAATAAACCCAACAAAACATTAGAAGATTTGAAAATGTGATGGTGATATGAACCAGAAATTCTTCAATAACAATGCCGGTGAAAATGAAATTTCGCGAATAAGAAGAATAGAAGATGAAGACCAAACACGAAATCCTAGGAAGATGATTTTGTTAAAGAGTGGGTCTCCTGATAGGCGACTCCTCCATAAGCTTATGGATTGTCTACGTATTTTTTACCTTATACAATGTATTTGTTAAATTACATACTAAATTTAGAAATTCAAAAATATTTTTTATATTATATACTCCATATTTTTATATATTTATATTTTTATATTTTTTACATTCAAATACACGTCACTAATTGTTTTTATTTTTAAAATACAATATTTAAATTTTATTTAAAAAATTACAACATTTAAGGTAAAAAGTACAGTGAACTATCCATAAATTTATGAGCGGTCCGCATTTCCAGAAACTTTCTCATTGTTAAAAACATAAGCAGAACAGCCGCAGAGGAAAAAAAAGAATGACTTGGATCTCTTGTATTATTTTAAATTCAACTCATTTTCCTTTTTTCTAAAAATGTATTATATGACAAACTCTTGTATATAATCGTCTCACAGTGAGACCAAAGATTTAATTGGAAATGAGGTTTTAAATTAATGTTTTAAAAGTCTAGGGGTTGGATGCAAAATTTTACTAATTTACATTTAAATCCATGTATAAATATCAATTTTTCCTCATTATCCTCTTATAATTTTCTGAATTTTTTTCTCTTCTCTCCATTCCTCTCTCTAGCGCAAAGTCCTTTTTCTCTCTTCTCTCAATTTCTCTTCCATTTTCCTTCAATTCGAGCTCTTTTTCTTCCAATTAACTGCACATCCTCTCCATTTTCTTCCTCCTTTCTTTCGCGCAGTGGTTCGTTGAGATATTTGGAGTTTTTTGGCAAATTTTCCGACAAACTTTCTGATTTTAGCTTTGATTTACAGCGGCCGAACACAATACGACCTTTGTTTCGTATTTATCATGGAAGGTAATGTCTTTGCTCATATTTTTATGCATTTTTTTGCTTTTTCTTATTTTTGTTTACTTTCTTTGGTTCATGTGATATTTTACGGTTTGTGTAGGTTATAGTGAGTAGTATTTGGGGATTTCTTTATTTTTTGTATTTTGTGAGTTGTTCTTACGGATTTGTGCTAATATTTGTGTTGCTACTACTGTTTGTTAGATGTCTAAAAAGACTTGCCACACTGCTGCTGCAATTGAGAAGGAAGGGGGATTCGTAAATTTTTAGCATTGATATTTTTAGATACGATTTTTGATGTTTCTCATTTTCAGCTTGATGTTTCATGTTTTAGGCTTTAAGTGTTGTTATATGTGTTGGTGTGATGTTTT
>JAULKM010088947.1:0-27279 GCA_032355605.1 Rubia tinctorum
GTGGCGGAGGCAGGGGGAGGGCTAGGGTAGTAGGAGGCGGCAGAGAAGTAAAGAAAAAAGGAGGGGTGGCGGCGGCGGAGAAGTAAAGAAAAAGGAGCGGTTTCCGGCGGCGGCAACGGTGGTTGCTGGAGGCAGCAAGGCGGCATCAGCATTAGGTTTCTTGAAGAAGAAAGATAGGTTTAGGAGAAGGGGTTGTTTTGTTATTTCATTTTTTTCTTGCCTGAATTCGACCGGTCAACGCCATAAATAATGACTTTGTTAGGGTTATATTGACACTTTCTGAGATTGTGAGGTTATATTGACACTTTCATCTTAAAGTCAGGGTTATAAATGTATTTATCCCTGAAATTTATTATAAATACGACATTGAAAAGTAGTGAAAAAAATGACCGGTAGAATCTTATAAAGAGTAATTGCCTTTCCACTAAATTTTGCCATTTTACCTGATTCAACCAAATGTCACACTCAACCAACTTTTTACCCAATTCAAACCTAATGATTCCACTAAACATTTGTTTAATAAATTTGTGTGCAAGTATGTGTAGCCTAATCCTTCAGTCACCTCACCTCCATCTTTACAATAATAATTATAAAAAGATCCGTTTCATTGGAGTATCTCTTTATTAGTATTTTAATTTTCTTGATTGTGATTTACCAACTAATTTCCAAATAATAATAAGATGCATGAAATTAATAAATAAGTGATGGACCCCATGAGGAATCCATCGCACCAATGAGAGCTTGCCTAGATGGTCCCACCTCGTATCAATCAAGCCACAGCCATCAAATTTCCATTTTTTAAAATCTTATACTTCCTATGTTTTGTTATTTATAATACACTTATTATAAATGAATATTTTATTTTATTTGGCACTGTTTTCATTTTTTGCAAGATTCATTCAATTTCATTTACTCATTCTACTTTTTAATTTATATATTCAATTTCATATATTTATTTTCTTCACCTGAATCCAAACACCTAAACTGTGCCATAAATAGAAAAATAAAGGGAGTAATAAAAAATGAATTAATTAAAAAAACAGAAAATGGTGGCAATAATATTCACATCCTTCAAAAATCAGCAGCCAGGACTAATTCCATCTTTCCACTCAAATCCCATCTCCCAATCATACCCAGGTATGATAAAGCGCCAATCTTTGTGACAAGAATTTGTTAATAAAATCCCATGTTTTTTTGCTTGTTTCTTGTTTATTGATCTTTGGCTTTGTTGTTCCAGATCTGTAGGTTGGTGGGATTGAAGAATAATCTGTGAAAAAAATGGCTTCCAAGCGGATCTTGAAGGAGCTCAAGGATCTCCAGAAAGATCCTCCTACATCTTGCAGTGCAGGTGCCCTTTTGTTCTGCCTCTCAGATTTCTTTAAAGTTTTGTTGGATGTTTTCTATGTATGGTTGATTTTTTGTTTGATTGATTCTTTTGTGTAGATTATATGTGAAATTTAGGTTTTTGTGTTTCTCCATCAGTTCTTGATGCTCTGTATTTGCATATCTTGGTGGAGTTGTAAAGCTTTTGCCTTGTTAACTTCTCCATATGACTGTTCTGATTTGACACATGTTGTTTAAAAATATTAATAATCATTTGGTGAGAAGGAAGTGCAAACAATGGTAACAATACTATGCTTACTTGTACCTCGTCTCCGGTAGATAGTTGTACCTTAGGCAAGGTAAAGATGCTGGTTTATTTGAAGGTGAATGCCGAATTGTCCAAGATTTAATGACACTATAAGGAAGCTAGGATTGTTAAAGTCTTATAGAAGGTTATGTTTTTTGATATCTTAGAATCAACCCTTTGAGTTTCAATGTGTGTTAGTAGTAATCTTGGAAGCATTTCTTGAAAAGTCTGAAAAAGGAAAAGAAAAGCACGGTTTCTTATCCCGTTTGTGGTTTGTATGCTTTTAGGCCCTGTTGCTGAGGACATGTTCCATTGGCAAGCAACGATCATGGGACCACCCGATAGTCCTTATGCCGGGGGAGTGTTTTTGGTCACAATCCATTTTCCTCCTGACTATCCGTTCAAGCCACCAAAGGTATGCTTGAAAATCTGAATGTTTAGGGAGTTCCTGATGCCCGTACTTGTTTTCTTCGACCAACTTTTTAGAATTTATACATGGTTAACTTGTTAAGTTATAATGTCTTCTGGAGTGAAGCTACGTTTGTGAATTACGATCATATCTTGTGATGCTGATATGGTCATTACTTACTGAAGGTTGCATTCAGGACTAAAGTCTTTCATCCCAACATAAACAGCAACGGCAGTATATGCCTTGATATCTTGAAGGAGCAATGGAGCCCTGCCTTGACTATTTCGAAGGTTAAGTTTCTTTCTTAAGATGTCCACATTGCATTGAAAAAGTGTCTAGTTTCTGCAATGGTATAGTGATTTCTGATTTGAACCATAAAGTCCATAAAAGTAAATGCAAAAAACAGGAACAAGACTTTAAATTTTACATATAACATGCTTGAAATACGATTCTTCTTAGGACATTGAGGAAATGTTAGTTTCATTTGCATTGTACTTATACGTGGAAACAGGAATTCAATATGTGAACTGATGAATTTTCCCTTCCATCATCCCTGGAAATAGTTCTTGAAATCACTGCTGTTTGGAAATGTCAAAGTCTCAAATAATATTTTCTTCCAAACCAAGAAATGCTGAACGAATTTTCTCGTGCTATGTTACCTTTCAGGTGTTGCTCTCCATCTGTTCGCTCCTAACAGATCCAAACCCGGACGACCCTTTGGTTCCCGAGATTGCACACATGTACAAGACAGACAGGTCCAAGTACGAGGCAACCGCGAGAAGCTGGACGCAGAAGTACGCAATGGGATAGTCCTAGTCCCATTGTAGGATCGATTGCTCGCCTTGTACCATGTAAAGAAGAAAAAAGATTGCCATTCAGAGTGTTGGGTTGTTCTGATTGTGATGGACAGATGTAGAGTGTTAAAATCTTGAATCTGGTTGTCAAGAGTAAGTGTTCAGTTGTAACAATGCTACTGCTTCTGCTTCAGATCTTTCATCAAGAAGTTCTTTTGCAATTGTTCACTTTTTTGTTTGTTTTTTTTTTTCATCCGAGTCCGTTTCTTATTGAATGGAATTAAACTGAACTAAGACTGAATATGATAAAAAAAACAAGAATATTAGATCAAAACTGTGCCAGTAACATCACTCTTAATTTTTACCGAACGAGAATGCGGAGATAAGATTGAAAGAACATGATCTTAGTGACCGGTTTAAGTGTCAAAGCTTACCACCTCACTATATACTCCTCCATCCAGAGTCCAGACTAAAATGCAATTTGATTACTCATTTAATTAAAACTCCTTAAATTTGATGATAAAATTGAATTGATGTATATTTTCGTGAATTTGCATTTATGTGTGTTCTATACACATTTTCGTGGGTTGGAGGCGGTTGGCTTTGTAAACTCTGTTCGTAACAGCCCTTCACTGCCCCATGTGGCATCAGGCCCGCTGCACTTTAGATGGGTGAACAAATGGGAGTGGTAAGGGCGTCGGTTTCCAGATAGAGCAAATTTACTCACTTCTTCCTCTTTATTTTTTTAATATACTTTTTAAAATGTGAAAGTACAGAGAATCTAGTTTTACACCGAACTAACTGTAAAACGGGATCATTTTTACAATTGAGGTAACTAATGTGATGATTTGATATTTATTTATATTCTTTGCAACGAGGTTTCTATAACTTTGAAAGACTTTTAAAATGTATCGTAATATATAAATAATTATAATTTGACCATAAAAGTTATTGAAATGAAGTTTTTCATAATTAGTCCAACTGTTAGTCGGTAAAACATGAGACATTCTCTTGAGAGTACGCATCACCATCAAACAATTGAACCGCTAAGCAGTTAAATCTAGGAGTGGTAAAATAAATCCTCAACTCACGAGTCAAACAAATTGTTTATTTTTAAATCCATAGGAGTATAGCAAAATGAATAAGGGGTAAAATGGATAATATGACAAACATGTAACCGAAAAATATGAATTGGATGGGTTGGATATGTTGTTTGACCGTGGATTTGTTCATATGGATCAATATGTGGGTTGAAATCCATACATTTTACCCATATGGGCCAATAAATTGGTTGGAACCTGCAAATTTACCTATATAGGTCAATACATGAGTCCATATGCGTCAATAAATGGGTTGAAACTCGCCGATTTACTCATACAGGTTGATATATAAACCATATGAGTCAATATATGAGTTGAAACTTGTGAGTTTATCCATATGATTTGGTATATAAACTCATATAGGTCAATATATGGGTTGATACACGCACGTTTACCCCTTTTCGACCTAGGGTTAGGTGATTTTCAACTTGCAAATTGAGCGGGTTTCAACTCAACCCAACCCATTTTTGACCTGTCATAAAACAGGTCGAAGTTGATCATGCCTATATTTTTTAACTATCCATATTGCACAACTTATATTTGACTCATTCGCCCATTTGCTACCCCTGTTTAGACCAAACTTGACAAATCTTGTTTCAATTTTTTAAAAGAGAAAAATGTTTTCATAACCCTACCAAATTCACATAAGGGCCACTATATCCTTTTGATAATTGGAAGTGAAAACATAACCCTAAATAGTTAGTGTAAGTGTAAACGTACCCATTCTAGCAGATTTAAACCGGAATTGAGTGATATGTTGATTTTACCCCTCTGGAAAAAAATTAAAAAGAAAAGAAAAAAAGTACTTACATTTATACCCTCCAAAACCTTTTTCTTTCTTCTTCTCTGCAATTTCTTTTTCCTTTTCCTACTCAACAATCTGCCATCACCCAGTTGCCCTAACTCCACCCCGCAGCGACACCCAACTATTCTCGCGCCCGAAACCCTTTTTCTTTTTCTTTTTCTTTTCTCCCGGTGTTATCTTCCGCCTTCCTTCCTATCTCACAAATACTTAATGGGGGTTTATCCTTGGCGGGTCAATATCGTTGATGTAGCTCTGGGATGGTGGAGTATAAGAGGTTTGGGGTGGTGGAGTGGCGAGCTAGCTAGTGAGCTTCGCGGGTTAAGGTTGCACGACGGGAAAGGTTGTGGGTGGTGGAGTGGAGGGATTCACAAGTTAGGGTTTCACGGCAGCGAGCTATGACTAGGGTTGGTGGCGGCAGGTGGTGGAGTGGTTGGGGTTGATGAAAACATAATTGAATTTCACGGAGGGATTGGGTTTCACGGCAGCGGGGCTGGGGAAGAGGGGGTGGCGGCGGAGGCGGCCAGGTGAAGGCGGAGCAGTGGTGGGCGGTGGTGGCATGGGGGCAAAATTGTCCTAACATTTATATATTTTAGGTCTAATAGCATTTAAATATTTTATGTGCGGTCAATGTCGGTCAATGCTGAAAATGGTGCTTTAGATTTATGTTGACACTTTGATCAACTAGTTAGGGTTGTTTTGTACTGAAAATTATCTGAGAATTATATTGACACTTACTTAAGTAGGTAGGATTATATTGGTATACATCCCAAACTTTTATGATCAAATTATAATTATTTATATTTTAAAATATATTTTAAAAGGTTTCAAAATCATAGAAATCTGGTCGCACTAGTTAAAACCAAACATCAAATCACTCTATTAAATAGGTAAATTATAAAATGATTATGTTTCATTAGTAAAGCGATTTAAAACAATACTCAGTGAGAATAATTTGGTAATAACTATTTTATATTTATATAAACTTCAAATAATAACTTCAAATTATATTATATTTATATATTTTTAATGTAACATAAGTACTATATAGTATATAATTTTCATCATTATTATATAATTATAAAAATAATTTAAATATTAAGTGAAATTCGAGTTCGGAATAATTCGAATTGATGATTCATTTAAATGGAATAAAATTCAATATGTTGTATAGATATTTTTAATATTATTATTGTGGTATAAAATAATTTTTTCATCCCCCAACATTAAAATAAAAATCATATTTATTCTTTATGATTTAATATTATATTATATTTTCCATATCATATCTAATAGTAGTCTATTTGCAAACACAGTCATAAAATCTGACACGAATAATATAAACAAACAAGTTAATTAATCAAACCATTTTCATGCAAGCATATAACGGTAAACCAAAGGTTAAAATTTTGTATTATTGAATCAGGTTTGGAACTCAAAATTTGAGTTAGAAAACGGTTACCACCCGCCGTTGACTGATTGTGGTAAATGTTTCTTTGCAGAAAACCATTATTCCTTACGTGTATTTACAGAAAACCATATCAATTTATTACTCATTGTTTATTAGTCGATGAATCGGTTTACGGAAAACAGATAAATTAAATGTGGCAAACGAATCAGTCTATGGAACACCATAGGCCGAATACGCGGAAACAAAAAAACTGATTGAATTTATCGAATCGTAATTAAGTATTCGTTTACGGAAAACAGATAAATTAAATGTGGTAAACGAATCATAACACCGGAACAAAATATTTTACACATTAAGTAGTGGTTGGACTAGCATTTACCGGTATTGACCGATTCCATCCTACATTTAATGGGAACAAAACGATGATATTACTGGTTTTACATCCATCCCTTTGATAATAGTGAAAAACATTACCAAAACATTCAAATATTTAGGGTGAGGTTTTTTTAAAAGAAGGGATACTTTTATAACCTGATGGTATAGATCCATTTTAATCCTAAAACTCTTTTGTACTAGCTACCAACAATAATTAAAAACTTTCACATACTCTCCATGGTTGCCAAATATTGACACCAAAGAAATGACACATTTTCTTAAAAAGTAAAATAAGGGGAGGAGATTGTATAGAGAGGGTAAAAAGTAAATTGTGTGGATGAAAATAACCTAGTATTTACCAAAATAAAAGGCAAGTGCCAATATAAAAAAATCATCCCAAAAAGGGAAGAGTGTCAATATAAAAAACCGGAGGGAGTGTTATATACAAAAACAGAAAATTCATCATTAAATATTGAATAAGGTTTATGTAAAAATAAGTAGGAATAGAATATTTTTACTAAGTCCTGTTTTAAATCGCTAAACTGTTAGACAAATTTATTCTATAATTAATATCACTCCTAAAATAAATTGATTTTTATGTTTATTTTTAAATAGAGAAAGTCTCATGTTAGACCAAATGAAAAAACCTTGTTTCAATAACTTTTAGGATCGAAATATAATTATTTATAATTCAAAGTTTTGGGAAAAACCGTCTTTCCATATGCATATGAACAGACGAGGTTGAATTAGAATTATAAAAAGGTAAAAAAAAATAGTTACAATATTAAAAATTCATTATGCATGAACAATAGCTATACGTTTATGACCAGATTAATGCAACCCAAAATTTTTTTATCTTGATTTCTTCTACGGTTCAGTTTTAACATTGATCTTTGCATAATTTATGAAAATGACCTTCTGAATCTTGATAATCTACAGTCTAAAAAAATGTCAATATAAGATACCATCAAAAAATAAGAGTGACAATATAAAATCAACCTTGAGGGAGTAGATTTGATTTGGAAATTATTCAAATTTTGAATACATGCCTTGAAGATATTTTTTGGGGTTTGGGAACCAACCAATGAGGTTGAAATGCTTGATCCCCAAGTTTTGACTACTGTTTTTAATAGACCATGTAATACTCTATTTGCGTGACCCCATAAAGACCACTAAAATGCACTCTACTGTTGATATTTTAGATGAATATTAACTTCCATATTTAATGACGAAACTAATAGAAATAAATGATAATACAATATTCAGCTTGGAATTTTGGAGGAGTTCATTTTCAATTATGAAAAATAAACTTGTCAGTTGGTACATGAGTATTTCTATGGTGAAAGTTTGACTTTTGACAGCAAAGTCTTATTAATAAATAAGTCAAATTTTAATCAGGTGGTATGTTATAAATTAATTAAAATTCTTATTTCATAATAATTATTTGTTATATTTTCTTCCCGTCTACCCCAATTAAAGTTGTATAGCTTGCATCAAAATTAAACTGGGGTGGTTTTGACTATTAAATTCTCTATTAATATAGATTTTTTAAAAATGTTGTGTATTTTTGTATTATCATAACATATATTCTAAAAAATTGTATTAAAAAAATCTTTAATGCATATAAAGATATTAGCATGTAAACACTAATGCAAGCGACTCAAAAAGTTATAGTACTATCCAATTTTGGAGGGAAAGGAAATGGTAATAAAAAGTGATGGCTTGTGATATAAAATTAAGTAAGTAAAGGATAAATATTTTTTAATATTAGTACGGCCTGTATTATGTGTTCCAGGGTTGATTTTCTACTGAAAGGAACTGTACTAAATCGAACTAAATAAAAATAAAAATAAAAATAATAGTTCTAGAAACTGGAAAACATATCAAACTAATCGAAATAATTTTATTAGATTGCATCGAAATAAAGTGCCGTAGGATACTCCTACGTGATTTTTTTATTAAAAAAAACTGAAGATTGCATAAATAAATTGCAGCACAAGTTAACATTTGAATTTGCGTGATCATCAAGCAATCAGACTGGATATATATATATATATGAATGTGATTTTGTGTCTAATCAACGTCAGCTAATCTGCATGAGAGAACTATCAACTTTCTTGCTGCCCAAGGCACGATTACAAGTTGGGTGTGTGATAATATCACAGAATTCACGTTGAGTATTTAATTTCATGCCAAAAAAAACAATTTGGCAACTCTAACAAATTTTACCAAAAGATTATAAATTCAAATATTCAAATTAAATCCGGATTGGATTTGAATCAGTTTCTATTTCCCTACCCTTTCTCTCTACATATTGTTCGAATAAAACACAACCAGATGTTTGTTGAAAGCCAAAGTATTTGGAAAGATAGTCTTCTCTACAAAAATAAAAAATTCATTAGTTACACATATTTTATAACAAGGAAATGTTACCGTATTTGCTCCACCTTCAGATGTCACTAAATATTTTGTGACATGTGCACATGTCACTAATTTGAATTACTACATCAATTCACGTCAAAAACTTTAGTGACACTTCTAAATTAAACTGCAACTTAAAGTGTCACAAAAAATATAACGATACTTTAACGCGTCACAATATTTTAGTGACATGCTGAATAGAGGCGTTTCACAATATTTTAGTGACATGCTGAATAGAGGCGATTCATAATGCGTCACTAATGATTTTAGTGACGCATTTGACTGTCCTGGATGCTCCAAAAAAGCGCCACAACTGGAAGTTTTTTTTGTAGTGTTCCGTAGACTTATGGAAAAGATGGGTTCAAAAAATTATTATACAACGTGTAATAGTTATAAGTTTATGACCCGATTACTGAAATCCAAATTATTTAACATTATTATTTTTAATTTACAGTTTAAAACTTGGTTTTAAAGACCGTCTTTTAAGAAATAATTTTTTTTGGAAAAGGAAAGAGAATAAATACATTTAAATAAAAGTGCTAGTATATACTTAGTGGTCAAAGTAACTAGCATCTTAGTCATTTGGGAAAAAATATGTGATTCTTCTATAAGAAAAAGTCTTCTTGTTAAACAGACTAACGGTTAGAACAATCATGAAAAATCTCATACATTGTGATATATTTTAAAAGTTTTTCAAAATTAAGGGAACATCATTACAATAAAAAATATATAAATAAAATTACTCATTAATTATAAAATGATTTCATCTCACATTTAGTCGATCTAAAATAAAACTTTGTGTTATTATAACTGTTTCAAAGCAATAAATTTATAATGTTTTGGCTTCACAGTTGGAAAAATTATTGATTATCATTCGAAGTTGTGTTTTGACTTCACAACAAAGTCATTTACCAAACCATATTCTTCCAATTTATTATGTTTGACCAATAATTCGACCCCCAATAGTGTATGTTGATTTCAAATTTTCTTAAATATTAAAAATTTTCACACCATTATTGTAGAAAATAAAAAGAGTCCGTCTCTTGAAAGACGGTCTTTCCATAAGTCATGGAAAGACCAAGGTTTAAAGTGTAAATTAGAAGAAATTAAGATAAAATTTTCAAATGGGTATATTATAAAAGTCATAAAAATATTTTTGTACAATGTAATTTGGGATTGAAGGAGCCTCAACAAACATTATTTCCTCCATTTTACTATGTTAGGTACATTAATTTTAGGTGTTAATTTTTTCAAGTTAATATCAAGTAAAGAATTGACTGAAAAAAGTAAAAAGATTAATGATGGATTGAGAATGATTTAGTTTTTATTGTAGAGAAAAAATGTACTTACTATATTTTTTAAGTTTGACACACTTACCACTTTTTGTATGTTTAGTTATGATTGACACATTTTCTTTTATGACAAAAAGTGAGTCGTTTTCAACCACTCATAAACTTTTTACTCTCTTCACTTAATTCTCTCAACACATTTCAACTTATAAAATTAGCAACACTTAAGCTATGGTGCCAAACATAACAAAACGAAGATATACAAATGAAATACTCTCTACGTTTCTCTATAAGTGACACCATATGTTTATGTGCTTGGATTTAGGTGGAGAAAATGAGTGGATGAAATTGAAGGTAGAATGTAAAAAGTAGAATGAGTTGATGGAATTGAAGAAACATTACCAAAAATGAAAAGTGTCAATATAAAAGAAACAACCCAAAAAAATGTGTCAATAATAAATAAACATATGGAATATGTGTTTATTCTTATTTTTGCCCATTTCAACTAAAAATTTATATTTTATTTAAATTGAAATTTATAGCTAACATGTCAACAAGTCATTTTAATTATCACTTTACCTGTCACATCATTATATTCATAATGTTGTAAAAAAAAAGTTATAGAAACGTTGCGCTAGAATAAATGAGTACTCCCTCCGCCTCATCTCAAATTGCACACTTAAATTTCGGATGCTAGCTTTTATTAAAGTTTGAGCACATATTTAAATAGATATATGAGTAATAATATTGTCATATGTGATATGGTTGAATTTGTTATAACAAATAGTTTCCAAATATTAATTTTTTATATGTCTTTATTATACGTAATTATACATATTAATGATCGAACATATTTTTTGAATAACGTAATAATAATTGCTATGGAATATGCAATTTGTTCTGGAACGGACAGATTATTACGGAGGGAGTGTGTCTTTGTGATAGTAGCAACAAAAAAAAGATTGTGTTTAACAGGTCCACATATGCCAGAGAGAATGAATCTGAGTTGGACTTCAAACTCCTCTATTTTCTCTGATTCCTCGACTTCTTCAAAACTCTCTAATTAACCTTAATTACTTCAAATTACCAATAATAAACAAAATCAGAATTTAACCCAAATACAAACATTTTTCACTCGCATCGATCAAATAAATAAAAATTTAAAAACTTAATTGCCGCACCAGAATAGGATCTCCACTTTTTATATAAACTCATCTCTCAGAATATTTCCACCAAGAATCCCATTTTTCTCTCCATAAATCTCCCACCATTTCACTCTCACTCCAATAGTCTACTTCTGTTTCCATTCCAAATGAAGCTTAACCTTTGCACTGCGTCTCCGGCGATGATTCCGGCGCCGGCGAGTTGTTCCGAGCCGAAGACGATCATCAGAAAGAGTGTTTACCACAAGAAGATGACGACGACCCACGATTCCGGTAGCGAGTTCAAAATGCCCCGGGTGGTGAGAATCGAGTTTACCGATTTGGACGCCACGGATTCCTCCGGCGACGAGGACGATGAGGATACCGGAAATGGCGCTTTCCGAAAAGCCCGGGTGAGGAAGCAGGTGAATGAGATCGTGATTTTTCCAGAGAAGCCGAAGAGGGTAAGGAAGGGTGAGAAGAAGAAACAGACGGTGGATAAAATGGTGTTGCCGGAAAAGGTGAATACGACCGTTAGGAAGTACCGTGGCGTACGGCAGCGGCCGTGGGGGAAATGGGCGGCTGAGATTCGGAATCCGGCCCAGAAAGCTCGGGTTTGGTTGGGTACTTTCGACACGGCGGAGGATGCTGCCAGGGCGTACGATGAGGCCGCGTTTAAATACCGCGGCCCGGATGCTCAGACCAATTTCATCAGGCCACCGGATAAAAACGTTGGCGGCGCGTCAACTTCCGGAGGCTCCGGTTATAATTCCGGCTTCTGTTCTCCCACCTCTGTCCTTCGTAATATTAAGGACGAAGCCACAACTGCTCAAAGTAATACAGGAAAAAACGACACCGTTTTGAGGGGCAAGTCGAATTTGGAGAACCGTGACATGAGACCGGGAGAGCCGGTGGTGGCGGTGGATAACCAGTTCGGGTTTGGGTGGGATGGAGATGGATTGTTTTCGGATCCATGTTTTTTGGAGAAGTTTTTCGATGATAGGACACCAAGTCCTATGATTTATGAAGAAGTTGCTGGAGAGCCATTTCCACAATTAGATGATGAATGTTTTGATTTGGAATTTGATTTTGATGGCATTTCTCCTGATTTTTGGAGCAGTGATAACAATGATAACAACGTTGCAAGTTCTTCAAGTTCTTCGGCTGGTTTGGATGTTAATGATTTCTTGGTAGATCAACAAGTATGTAATTGAGGGTTGTAATGGATGAAAAAGGGATCAATTTTGTAGGATTTTGGGATAAAATCAAGAAATGGGAATGGAATTTAATTGAATAAAATGTTTCTGGATTAGATCTTATATTTGTGAATTTACATTGATACTTCCGACAAAGATTTTGAATCCCGGTGGTGGATGCATGGTGTGGGTCTTAAAAGCTACACAAAGCTGTTTTCTTGCTATTGATTGCGACATTTTTACGAAGCACGGCTTCTCAAAACGTTCCCAATTCCCACAAGTGCCTTTTTTGGTGGTTTTGTATTTTTCTAACAATAATATTAGCTCTGTTTGACACGTGATTTAGTAGTTAGCCGATTTTCTGAGACCGGAGTGCGATTGTGGTTGAGTGGAGTAGTTTCATTTGATAGCAGTGCGATTGTTGTTGAGTGGAGTAGTTTCATTTGACTTGCTATCGTGATAACTAGTTGTTTCATTGTCACTGTGGCTGAATGCAGTAAATGTTTCGTTTGACTGACTGGTTGTGGTATCTAACTGTTTCATTCGTAGTCGGTTGCATGTTTAGTAGTATTTGACGTTTGTTTCATCCGTGGTTGATTGCAATTAACTTCATTTGGTAGTATTTGATTGGTTGGTTGTGGCATCCAACAATTTTACATTGATTTGGTAGTGTTTGACCGGTTGACTGTGGCATCTAGCTGTTTCATATTGAGTGAGTACAGTCAGTTTTATTTGGTAGTAGATAGTGATATCCAGTTGTTTCATTTGATAGTTGATTAACTGGCTGGTTGTGGCAGCGAGGGAGTACAATCAGCTTTATTTGGTAATTGATAGTGATGCCTAGCTGTTTCATTTGATAGCTGATTAACTTGCTGGTTGTGGCAGCTAGATGTAAACAATTTAATTTGACTGATTTGACTGATTTGACTTGGTAACAACCTGTTTCAATTTGGATGATTTAGCTAAGTGATTGCAGGTTCTTTTTATTTGTTTCATTTGATAGTTGACTAATTAGCGAGTTATAAACCGTTTCATTTGACTGATTTGACTAACTACCAATCTATTTTATTTGAATGGTTTGGTTAACTAGCTGGTTGTTAGGTGTTTTATTTGTCTAGCTAACATTCAAGTTCATTTCGATGTGTTAAATTTCAAGGTATTGGACTTCCATCTTAAAACCAATTGGTATTAAGTGGAGGTGACCCAAGACTAGGGGTGTAAACGAACCAAACCGCTCGTGAAAAGTTCGCAAATAGCTCGAGCAATAGTTCGACTCGAACTCGAGCTAGACGAACACGAGCCGAGCTTGAGCTAGCTCGATTATTACTCGAGCTCGAGTTCGAGTTTCTTCATTCTTGTTTGGTAGGTTCGTCGAGTTTCACGAGCTTGTACCTATTTAACTATATTACTTTAAATTTACAATTTTATATAAATTAGAGGGTTGTATTGCCTCGTTCGAAGGTAACGAGCTCAACGAAAAAATCTCGCTCGAGATTGAGCTCGAATATGATCGAGCTACGAACCAAGTTTGAGCAGATCACAAACAATCGAGCACGAGATCGAGATAAATTTTCTAGGCTCGAACGAGCTCGAGCTCGAACACGACATAGTAATTTTTTTTCGAGCACACAACTACTCTATCTCGGCTCGATTCGTTTACGCCTCTACTCAAAACCTTATATCTAAGTTATTTAATCTTTTAAGAAACTGACGTGAGATATATCTTTCAACACGCCCCCTCACGTGCAAACGTGGAAACACTCTATGACCTCATATCGGGCCAAATCAAAGGGGATTCACACATCGAACCAATAACCCAACTTGGACTCTGATACCATGTTAGATTTCAAGGTACTGGGCTTCCATCTAACCAATTGGTATCAATGTGGATGTAACTCAATACTTTATGTATAAGTTATTTAGGTTTTAAGAAATCAATTTGATTAGCTGAATTCTTAGCTAATCAGGAAGTTATTAGTTAAACATTATTTATACTTGTTAGATTGAGATGATGAATTTTAAGACTTTTTACATGATTATTTATTAATTTCTACAATCTAAATTTAATTATCAAAATTTAGTGGTCATTATTGATTTTAATTTTGCTAAAATGAATATAGTTGTACATTTTCTTTGAATGGGTTAGTAGTAAATAACAATTTTATGTTTTGACCCAATGCAAAAAAGTGTCGAAATATTTGTCTGGCTGGCCTCCTTGCATTTCTCCATTAGAGGGTAATAAGTTCGAACATTTTGCATTTTCCTCGTTGCAAGTCTATTCCAACACTTGCTAATTGACTGTACTTTTTGATGGAATCTTAAGCAAGTAATGTAGTAGAGAATTTTGTGAGGAAAACAAAATAGGGTAAAATCAACAGACTATTTTTTATTCTAAAAACAGAGGGCAAACGATTTGGGAAACCGTTGAAGTCCCTCTTTAAAATAGAGGACGAACGACTTGAGAATCCACGGAAATCCCACCACTGTTCACCTTGGCTCCTTATTTTTTAATAATAATTTTGACCTCTCAACTTACAGAAATGTTGAGTCGTGACTCTTCCGTCAGGTCAAAGCATCAACTTTGGTCAAAAACGTTAAGTTTAAAGGGAAAATGGTCAATTTCTAATCTTTCATTTTTTATTTTCCGTATTTCCTTTTTCTATTTTTCTATTTTCTTCTCTCGTTCCCATCCCCCCCCCCCTTTCCCACACCATTGGCCCTTCCCCTTCCCGCACCCTTGGCTCAACGGCTATCTAAAGGCACGGTGGAGCTTCAGAGGTTTTTGGAGGCGGTCGGCGATGGGGAAAAGGATAGAAGGGTGGGTGGCTCTTGAGGCAGTCGGTGACGGGGAAGAGGACGACGGTGGTTCTGGAGGCGGTCAGCATCATGGAAGATGATGACATGTGGGTAGTTCTGGAGGCGGTCAGTGATGGGGAAAGGATGGCAGTGAGGGTGACTCTAAAGGTGGTCGGTGACGGGGAAGAGGGCGGCATAGTGGGTGATTCTGGAGGCAGTCGGCGACGGGGAAGAGAACGACATGGTAGGTGGTTCTAGAGGCGGTCGGCAACGGGGAAGAGGACTGCAGGGTGGGTGGTTCTGGAGGTGGTCGGCGATGGGGAAGATGATGAGAGGGTGGGTGGAATGCTTCTAGAAGCGGTCGGCGACGACAATAGTCAGATTGGGCGCCTGGAGGAAGGAGAGGTGGTCGAAAGAGGATCGACATCGGGGGGTTTTAGTGGTGGCACTAGGTGGTTTCTACGGCGGTGCAGGGGGTTTTTGTGGCGAGTAAAGCGGTGGGGTGGTGGGTAAGGGCGGCGAGAGTGTAGTAGCGGGAAAGGGAGGGGAAGGGGAAGTGGAAGGAGAAAAGAAAAAGAAAAAAAGGAAAAGAAAAAAAATAGGAAAAAAATGAGCAATGGAAAAATGATCATTTTGCTCTTAAACTTAATATTTTTGACCAAATTTGACGTTTTGACCCAATAGAACGGTCATGACTCAAAAGTTCTGTAAGTTGAAGGGCAAAAATTGTTCAAAAAAGATAAGGGATATATACCAATATAACCTAACCTACTTGACATAAGTGTCAATATAACCCTTAGAGAAGTGCATATATAACCCTAACTAATTAATGTAAGTGCCAATATAACCCTCAGACCCCATTTCCGACACTGACTTCCATTTTCCAGCGTTGACTGTATGTAAAATGTCCAAAATACTCTTAGTGTTAAAATCTGAATTTAAGTTGACAAATTTACCCTTAGAGTTCACGGGACCGCCGTCAGACCACTGATAGGGTTATATCAGCACATTCTTAAAACTTATAGGGTTATATCAGCACATTCTTAAAATTTATAGGGTTATATTAGCACATTCGTAAATGGGTAAAATTAACTTTTTCATCGAATCCGGCCTTCAGATGTTGGAAAATGTTATATTGGCACTTACATCAACTAGTCAGGGTTATATCTGCACTTTCAGTTATCAAAAAATTATATTGGCAGTTATGTCAATTAGGTAGGGTCATTAAATCACTTTTTTCAAAAGATAAAGGGTTAAAGGTGAATAATGAAGGGAGTTCGGGGTCTCCCAAATTGCTCGCCATAAAACAGATGGAAAACTAGAAAATATTTAAAACGTAAACAATAAAGTTTTTTTTAGCCCGCTACCTTTAATGATAGCATCCTAAGGTTTCATATATCAATTCTAATTTAGAAACTAATGATTTTGATTCTATAACCTTAGCTGCTAGATAACTAAAATCACATTGATTTTATAAAAATTAATATAATATCACCGACCTTAATTTCTAAACGAGAAAGTTTAAGAAAAGACGACATTTCCATAAGTTTATTGACAGTTCACACTGGTTTTTATCTTAAATATTGTAATTTTTTAAATAAAATTTAAATATTGTATTTTAAAAGTCAAAACAAGTAATAATATCTAGATAGGGAATCAATGTTACATAGAAAGAAACATATTTTCTCAGGTCGTGTGATCTGGCAACAAAAATTTATCTATTTTTATAGTGTAACGTAATAGGTGAAATATTTATTTCTCTAATCATGTGTCATATCTGATGAAATTTCTGGATACGCCTTGATGAAGTGGCGGAACAAAATCGGCCGCTCCAGTAAACTCCGGTGAATTAAATGAGTAATACTCTTCATGTCTTTGCCCATTCTGCCTGATTAAAAATGAAAAGGATTTCATTCCGGAAGAGAATTCGTCCGCCCCGAAAATGTCAGATGCACAGCAGAGCATTTGATAGTGGATTGATCCTAGGTACCTAGAAAACAACATGCTCCCTCGGAAAAAAAATCAAACACCAAGAGAGGCAAGGTGTGAGTGAGGAAGAAAAGGGCATGAGAGTCACGAGCCTATTTCCACAATACAAAACAATACACCATTATTTGGAATTTTGCGAGTAAGCTCCAATTCCACTTTTCAGTTTGCAGGCTAAAAAGGTCAAAATAATGCAGAACTATGTCATTTTGTACATGACCGTTGACCGACCAAGATTCAGAGTATCATCTGATTCAAGTAATCCGCCAACCACAAGTTGTGCAACATTGATGAAGTTTTGCTTTGTTAAAAGTATTATGGTCTCAATTTTGATAAGTGATTGAAATATTTTTGACTTTGTTATGATATCATATTATTATAATTCTTTACTCTAAGATTTTTTTTAGCTATTGAAGTCTAGAATACTCCTTAGCGGTCCGAAAATAAGTGAGTTATGGACGGCTAGGTCCACAAATAAGAATAATGCTATGAAGTGTAAACACTATGATAGAGAGTTTCTTAGGTAGTCGGGTTCGCTAACGTATGATGTCACGTTGCACGCAACTATTTAAGCTCTGTTTGGCAGAGTTGTACTTATAAGTAACACTGACTTATTTTGAAAGTATGAGAAGAGTAACTTTTGATTTTTCCTTAAAAAATTAATTTCTGCTTTCAAAATAAGTTTTTTTCCATCTTTACCAAACATTAAAAAGTATTTTGCTTTTAACAACAACAACAACTTAAAAGCTTTGTCAATCAGAGCCTTTCGACCTAATCGATAGTTGTATGCTATAGCGATCCCCTCACCAATTTTGAAGGCCTAATTTAAACACCAGAGCAGCATATGGCATCATGCCTAATGGTTGCTTCGTCTTTCGTGGGAATATGACTATGTCACCAATGTCGTAATCACTCTGTTTTCTTAAGAATGAGACATTTTTTTATGAAAATTTTTAAAAGCATGTTTGACCACCGATAACTTTAATTTCAAAATATAATAACAGACTATAAAATTTTACTTTTTAGAAACTACATGTTACGAAAAATTCAAAAACATCTCACATGACGTCTGTTATTTTATGCAATTTAAATTATTGATGGTCAAATATGCCTGCAAAAATTTTTATGGAACCAATGTTAGAAAACTAGAGGGATTGTGCATTTGAAGTCTCTTTCAACATCCTTTCAAATCCATCCACACTCATTATTGAACAGAAGGAGTCCCGACTAGTGCAAAAAAGTTTGAGGTACTGTATTTTCAAGATAAGATTTATATTCAATTAAATACCGTTATAGTAAGAAAATGAATTTTCTAATTACGAGCCTAGCAAAAGAAATCGAACTATATACGTGGTAAAATACGGGAATGTCTTGTGACCAGGAGTGAAAGGTCAACCAAAATAGGATAGTTCATTTTCTGCAAAATTATTCAAATGAGTCTCGAAGTCCTAAGATCTAATTTATCGGTGACCGCAGACTTGCAGTCAACATATTTAGTTTTTTTTAAAAAAGGAAACAGAACAGTGCGGCCCAACCTCAGTGAAAATAGGGGTTAAAACTGATCCAGGACCGGATGGAGAATGTGACCAAGTGTCAAACTCCCATTAATTGGAAATATACCAAATCAAATCAAATCAAATTAATTTATCTCTTTTTATATATATATATATATGATTTTATATTTTCTTTTAAAATATTTTTGTAATAAAATTAATTGCAATAAACTACATTTTTCATTCCCTATAAATAGAAACCAATATTGACACAGTTTAATGCACAACTAAATATTTCTCTTCTCCTTACTTAAAAAAACACTCGCCATTTTTGTAATTAATGTTAATCCTTTGTCAATGGGATTAACACGTATACTATTTTCCTCCACGGATAAAAATAATTCCAATTTCTTTCATTAATCCATTTTTTAAAATTCACAACTAATTCAAATGGATAGTATTATCATTGTCCACTTTTTATTGTCTTGTAATTAATTTGATTTAAATTTGGTATTGAAGTAATACAAATGAAATTTTTTCATGATTTAGTTTATTATATTTCTAGTTATTAAAAATTTATTTACAAAATTCAAAAATGTTATTATTTATATATTACATCATTTAATTAATAATTAATAATTTAAAATATACTATTCATATTTGATATTAAAATAATGTATAAAGAATTTTAGTTTTTTTGTTGGGTTGGGTCATTGATAAACCTTTAAAAGAAATCAATTGGTTGGATGAAAAGTTGTGCAGGTGGATGAAAGTTATATAATATTTAATTAAAATTTTTAGTTTTGTTGAATTGGGTCATGGATAAACATAGTCTAATAAGATGGAAACCTAGCCACACTTTTCTGGAGTGTTTCAATTAGGGGTGGAAAATGGGCAGTCGAGTCAAATACGAGTTGAGTAATATAAGTTGTTAAAAATATGGACATGACCCATTTCGACCCATTTTATGATGGGTAAAAAATGGGTCAGGTCACAAATGAGTTGGGTTGAAACCCGCTGACCCGCGGGTAAAAAAATATATTCAACTCATAGGTAAAAAATGGGTAAATCCACGGGTTTATATATGAACCCATACAGGTTTATATACCAACCCATATGAAAAAAAACCCGGATTTGAACTCATATAGTGATCCATATGTGTTCATATAGCAACATATATGGGCAAATCCGCGAATTTCAACCCATATATTGATCCATATGAGTTTATATATTGACCCATATGGGTTGAAACCTGTGGGTTACCCATATGAGTTGAAACTTGTGGGTTACCCATATGGGTATATCCACGGTGAACCCGCAAACTAAACCCGCGCAACCCATATATTTCAAATACTCATTTAATCCATTAGTCATTTAACTCATTACCCATTTTATCCCATACTCACCCGGATTTAAAAATAGATAATCCGCTTGACCCACGGATTACGGGTCTATTTTGCCACCCCTAATTGCAATATTAGTCAAAAACATAAATTCTATTCTTTTCAATTCAACTTTTACTTCAATTCAACTTTTACTTCAATTCAATTCTTCAAATCATACCTTATGCAACACCATTAAAGTTGACCACAAAATCACAATCATCTCTTTACTCACCATACTCCAATGGCTCAAGTCACATTATGATTTATAAGAGCAACAGTCAAAAGACATCATCTAAAATTACTGCAGGGTGGACAAATAAGGCAGAAAATACAGCTACACGGCACTAAACATATATAGTAGGTTGGAGTCCAGGTAACAAAATGTGTTGGTCTTTGTCGGCATGGCTAAACTGCTTCATTTGGGGGCAGCTCATAATAAGGTCAGAAACTCAGAAGATCCATGTGATGTAGGTCATGCTGCATTTCATCAAGAAGAAAGAAAGAATGAATTGATTTTATATTTACCAACCATGATTTTGCTTCTACACTCATAGTAATAGAATGGTTCAACATGTGACACTCAACAATATGCCCCCTTTTGACTACTCCCTCTATTCCACCTGAATTTGCACTCTCATCATTATCACATTGTTCAAAAAATATGTTTGGTCGTAAATATGTTTACCTACGTATAATGACGATAAATAAAAAGTTGATATTAAGAAACTACTTGTTACGACGAATTGAACAATATCATATACGATAATATTGTTGTTCATATAGCTATTCAAATATGTGATCAAACTTTGATAGAGAATAGTGTCAAAAATGTAAGAGTGCAAATTCAGTTGGGATAGAGAGAGTATTATTTTACATTCATCCGGTTTTCTATAATCACTCCTATATCAAGGTTACAACTTGAATGATTTTACATTTACCTTGTATGATTTTACACTGGTCCTGTATTATGTAATCACTCCTATATTATATATGTAGAAATTTGTACACATTATCTTGGAAATATATACCACGGTATATCTCCAATAATTAGATGGATTTTACATTAGATGTGTAATCTAAAAATGATCCTGGATTTTTCTAAAAGAGTTCAAACAACCCCAAATTCTTCATAAAAAAAGTTGAAACATCTCTAAGTATTTCGTCAAATGTTACCATTATGCCTAGTTGACCCAAGATCGATGTGATTGAGCGAATTTCGGCATTGACCGTTCCAAAAATAACCAAAATACCCATGCTTAGTTTTCTAACAAAATTGGACGATTCTTAACCTCAAGAAATCTGCCCCAACATCAAAACCTGACAAAAATTCAAAGGTTATATCAGCAGTTAATTTTGATTTATAGAGTTATATCAGTAATTATTTTGAAAATTCTAGGTTGGATCAAGAAATTTTAAACACTTTCCAACACCACAACAAACAAAATACATCTATTAATTACAGGAAAAACACCCACTTATCAATGAGAATTAACTATAATTTGTAATGATTAATAAACATCTACACTTCTAAAAGAGATGAATAAGTAATTGAATTGTCTGAATTGTTATCCTTGTGATGTGTAAAACTATGACAATTTTTTATAAATAAAAACTTAGGAAACGAGCCCAAAACAAGTGGGTTGAATGCACGCCGCTCTGATCACACAAGATGGCCCAATACAAGTAGGTTAAACGCAAAATGACTCGATACAAGCATCGTCCAATACACACACGCAAACAAAATTAAAAAATCACAATCGAATCAAACTTTTCTTGTTTAATGACTCCATTAAAAACACAGTCACCAGCGAGTTCGGCTCCGCCTAACGAATCTCACTTTTCCGGTCGCACATCCGTCTTTGCATCCATCTCCAAAACACCTAGATACAATAAACCTATGGGCACTAGTCAATGGGTCCATCGAGTGCCCCATAAAAAACACACACAAAAACTAGTGGTAACGTCAAGTTTAGCGGGAAAGATTTGATGGTGGTGCCGGAACTTTGCGGCGGCAATGGTGCGGGTGCCATCGCCAGTGGAAATTGGTTTGCCATTTCCATTTTCATGGATCGATTTGTTCTGATTGGCATCGGTGGTGAGTAACGCTTGTGGTGTTCTAGTGGAAGTTTGACGTTGGTAGCAAGTTCGAAGGAACGAGCAACGGGGAAGATGAAGAAGAATGGAACATGGGATAGAAAGATGCAAATTGGAGAGGTCAACTTGGATTTAGGGATAGGAGATTTGTAAGGGTCTATGCAGACATTTTACCTTTTACTTATTCATATTTTTTAAAATAGAACGTATTTCGGCCATTTCCATCTCCATCGAAGACCGGTGAGTTCAGGATCATTTTGGCATATTTCATTCAAGTTCAAGGTCCTTTTGGCACTTTCAAAAAAGTGAGGGTAGTTTCAGAACTTTAAAAAAAATATAGGTCATTTTTGCACATTTCTCCTCTTTTTACTCATGTAATATTTAACTTCCGAGGATACAATATTAAGCCGCATTCCATTGATATATTTACGCATATAATTTAACTTCTGAGGATACAATATTAAGCCGCATTCCAATGATATATTTACGCATATAATTTAACTTCTGAGGATACAATATTAAACTGTTTTTAAATGATGTAATTTATGATTAAGTACTCTCTGTCTCAACTTAACTTCAAACCGTTGATTTAAAAAATATTTGATCATTAATATTTTAATTATACATAATTAAATTTATGAAAAACGATCTTTTGAAATATTATTTTGAAATACTCCCTAGTAGAATCACTTAGTATCCAGTATACATGAATGTTACGACATGCACCTGCTTGTTCACGCTTATAACATTTCAAAACTTTCTTTTTTTTGAGGTAGGAGCCAAATGAAATCTACATTACTCCTTTCTCTTGTATTTATAACCAAACCTGAAAGATAAGTGCAGTCAGTGATATATAACTGCAGTTTTTTCATGCGCTTAAATACAAGCCAATTAGGCCATGTCCTCTGGAATTTATATGAACTGGTTTGATTTGATATGAACTGAATAGAATTGAAATAAGTGTGTTGAATAATAGTATTGTTTGATTAAATTAAGTTAAATTTCACACAAACCAAATTTATGTTGAACTGTTAGGCCAACAACCTAAAGATGTATTTTCAAAAGAAAATTTAAGGAAAGAAAAGAAAAGAAACTTATTTAAACTAAATTAGACTTAATCTTCTAAGAATAGCCACAAATTTTCCCCCATAAACTAGACTTGGTTTATGATTATGTAAACAATATCTTCCATATATATATCAAACTAAGTCAACAACGGTTTTATACTTCACGTTCATTCCGTTGTGATTCTTAAGCACAGAATATCTCCCCCGCTTAACAGATAATCATCCAAATCAACCTTGATTTTTCCTTATAAATACAAGGTTCTCATCGGATGAAAAATACAGAACCACATAGAACCATAGCTAAACCAAAAACTTAGAAAAGGAAGAGAGTCGAGCAGTATTTTGTAAGGGTGATTTCAGAGCAATCACAAAGTGCATTGTGGTTGCAAATTTTTGTTTTAAAAAAGTTGTTTTATCCTGGGGGCGATCAGCATTCAACTGTATGCACAAATTGTTTGACAATTGCTGAAGCGTCTTAAAGAAAGAGTCTCGACTCGACTCAGTTTCTTCATCCTTTTTCAGCTTATTCTCTAACATGAATTGAATTGAACTGAATTAAAATGCAAACAAACTCTAGAAAACAGAACTTAGTTAATTGCTTAACTATCTGTTCTAGTCAACTGGAAAAATTGTTCACAGATCTAGTTCAAGATCCGATATTATAAAAATTAGGAATTGTACCATAAGAAACTAACTAAGCAGATAAAAAACAGTACTACTAGAGTAATGGAGGGCTCTTTGACATTGTTATTAATAAAATGTATCTGCAGACTGATCAATTTTAATTAATGTGCAATAGGGCGTATTATAGAGTACACGGCGCAGCCAGAATTGAAACTATTCCGGCCAAATTAATATGGAGAAGGTAATCCTGACTCAAACTTTTCCCCCACTTAAATAAGTACTCCCTCGATCCATTTGAGAGATTCAACTATAAACTTTCACTGAGAATTTAGAAAATTTTTATCAATAGTTTTATTTAATATATAAAATAAAATATTATTATGTTGGACATAATTGAACCTGTCATATATTATATTTTATAAAAAAAGTTTAATTTTTAAATTTACATAATTTATAAAAGTTCTCGATATAATTTGTATAGTGAATAGCATTGATGGATAAAATGTACTACCTTCGTTTCTCTATAATTGTCATATCACTTTTGAATGTTAAATTTTAGAAGATGTTAAATGATAGGTTGGAATTAGGGATGATCATGGGTGGGATCTAATAAGATCCAGACCCGATTCTAAAAACTTTAGTTGGATCCAGACCACTAGGGTCTGAAAAATTTTAGACCCTTGCCCTAACCCGATGGTTTTAAACGGGTCTTGGGTCCAAAAGGGGTGCTAAATGGGTCTATCATTCTAATTTTTTTCTTCACTAAATAAAATATATATTATCTAAAACTAGCAGAGTACCATCGCTCGTTGTGCGATATTATTAATTAAAATATTAAGGTTAAGTTTTATGTACATTTTGTGTCTTACATTTAAATTGAAAAGAAAATTTATTTAAAATTTTAAAGTTTAGTCATCTAAGTAAAACTACAAGAGTTATGAAATGAAATAATTAATTTAGTTCGAAATATTTAAATATTGAATAAATAAAAACTGATTATTTTTATAATATTTCATTCAAAATTTTCAAAACGTAATTATTTATATGTTGAGATTCATTTTAATACGTTATCATGATTATGTGTATCACATTGCAAAAATAAAAGTAAATATCAAATGGTCTTATTAGTCTCACTAATTAAAAAATTTCCTCATTTAACAGTTAGTCGGTCTAAAACTAGACTTCGTCATATATAATAAATAATATGTATACATATTTTTATCAAAAGTACTCTATCATTGTATTAAAAAATCCAAACATTTTGTTATTTCAAATTATGTGTTTCTTTGGATTTTCTTTAGTGATATATATATATAGTATGAGATATATGGTTTCAAATATATCTTTAGAAGTTATATATTTTAACAAGTTATGATTGATTATATATAGTAAAAAAATTAAAATTAGCAACATATTATAATGTTAGTATGTTATATTTAGACAACTCGGGTTAGTTTAGTCAAAATGACTTCAATATCCCCTGTTGATAGCACCAAACAAACAATTTTTATTATATGGTATTTGGGATAAAAATAATTCAAGTTAAATGTGCGTTTGAATTAATTCTTCAAGAAAAAACATTTGTTAAATTAAAAATAAAAATACAGAGAGAGTATTAAAATGATTTAGAAATTTGGGTAAAATTATATACTAGGTTATGTGGGTCAACGGGTTGGGTATGAGTTGGGTTTGGATCTTAATATTTTAGACAATAATGTGATTGGTGATGAAGGGTGATTGTCGGTTGGAATAATAGTGTATGGTTGAGGGGTAGTATGGTGATGGTGATGGTGTTAATGGTGACGAAGGTGAATCACTAATGATGGGGTAATGGTGGCAGTGGTGATAATGTTCTTAAGGGGATGAGAGCAGCAGCGTCAGCGTCGGTGTGAAGATGAAGGTGAAGGTGAAGGTGAAGGTGAAGGTGAAGGTGGTAGGGGTAATCAAGAGTGAACAAAAAGAAAAGGGAAAAATTAAATATCTCAGTTTATGTGAAACAGTACTCCCTCTGTCTCCGGGAAATATGCAGAGGGAGAAATACCTTCTTAAAAAATGTAATTACTTGGAAAAACTAAAATGTCCCTATTTTCAACCCACATCCTGTCCAGAGTTGTCTTCCCCTTCCACTATCTCTCCCCATGCCCCCTCTCCCCATGCCGCCGACGTTGATCCACCTTTGGCAAAAAATTATGTTGCAACCAACGGAAGCCCTCCACGGCCGCTCGCGGGAGAAACCTTAGGTGCCAAAGATGGTAACTTTTCAAAGGAGAAGCAAAATCTTGAGCCTTCTTGATCTGGTGGGGAGCCCTCGACTTCCAGTGGTGGTGTCCGGGAGTCGGGTGATGTAGTCACCACCGTCGTGTCAGGTGGTGTTTGGGATCCGGAGGATTGAGTTGTCGTCGTGTCTAGCGGTGTAGATGGTGGAGTCGGCGTCGTGTCTGATGGTGTAGGGAGCCAGATACGTCTTCCCCTTCTGTCGCGCTTCTCCGCCTTCTTCCCCCCGCTCCGCCTCTTCCTCTCTCCTCTCTCCACAGTGAAGCTCCACGTGAGCCGATTTGATTCAAAAACAGATCCGGCGAAACTTCTCTATTCCTCTCTCCGCGGCAAATCTGCATACCATCGGAGCGAAGAAAGGTGCTACCACCTGAGCCGGTTTGATTCAAAAACAGATTTGGCGAAAGGCGCTACCACGAGGGAACGGTGGTAGAAAGTTATGGAAAATTAGGATTTAGTGGATTTGTGGTGAGGGAGATTATTGAGTGAATTTACATATTTTAAAATGTGTAAAATTTTAACCTTGTGTTAAATATTTCTTTAAAAGAGAAGTGTGCATATTTGTTCAGAACAGATAAAAAAAAGTGTGAAATTCGGTTGGCAGTGAGGGAGTACCAAAAATGCTCTTAGCCTTAGTGGTTAATAATGAAAAATGATGTGATAATTCAGTATGTAGTTAAAAACATGCTTTTTGAAAGATGGTAAATGAAAATACAGGTTATTATAAGTATCAAGTATGATGATCCAAAACACAATTTTTTTAAAAAAAAATAAGGCCAAAATATAGTTAGCTCTTATTATTATTAATTATTGTTATTATTGTTTCGAAGGGGATGGAGTAATAAACAAAAGGCAACTGCAGCTCTCATAGCCTCAGTGATTAACCAATTGTGGTAAAGCGAAGAAAACCATTCATTCAAAGAAAAGTTTGCTTTTGCTTTCGCTTTCTTGTTTCACGTAATACTTCCTTCCATTTTTTTATATTGACATT
>JAULKM010088948.1:0-11315 GCA_032355605.1 Rubia tinctorum
CCGAGGACATGTTATACCCTCGGGTCGGGGGCGTCTCCACCCCCTGGACCCCCAGGCCAGGGTGCGCTCCGCCCCCTGGACCCCCCGACTCGCTGACCGGGTAATGAGACATCCGTACCAACCTGTCGAACTTGCTAATACGTATTATATTTTTATTATAAATATATTAATTTATATTTATGGTCAAAGTTTATCAAGTTTTATTTGAAAAAAGTAAATAGGCCAAAACTAGTGGGAAAAAGGGAGCATGTGTTATTATACTCTCTCCCTTTTCACCGTAGACCGAATAAATGTTAGACCGGATAATCGATGTAACTAATGGGATAATTTGATATTTATTTTTAGAGAAAATTGCTAAAATAACCCTATTTTGTTACTAAAAGTACCAATATAACCCTGTAATATCAAAAAATGTCAATATAACCCTTGACTTGACTGATTTTTTAGTCAACATTTATTCAGTCGGATTATGTGAAAAGATAATTTTGCCCTTAACTAAAAGAATTTTTAAAAATCAAAAATCAAAATCATCTTCCTTCTTCCATTTCTTCCGCTGAGCCCCCACCCTTCTTCTTCCGTCGAAATCAAACACCGATTCACCGGCGAGCCCCCCCCCCCCACGTTGATTCGGATTCGTCGTCGAAATCAAACACCCATTTCTTCTGTTGAGCTCCCACCCTCCTTCTTCCGTTGCCAGCGCTAAACCCTTCTTCACCGGCAGACCCATCAGATCGAGGCCGTGTGGGCGAGAAGCTGAGGCGGGATATCAAGTTTCTGCAAGATACCATCGCGGTCATGGAACGGTGCCGGAAAACAGTGATCGCCAGCATCCATGTAGCGTGGGTGGGTGGGGGATTGACTTGGTACTCCTCCAAATCTATTGCCGGTGAATCGATGGGGGGTTGACTTGGGTACTCCTCCAAATATGGCGTGGGCGGGGTAGTGGCGGAGGTACTCCTCCAAATCTAGTGTCGGAGAAACAGTGTTTGATTTTGGCGGCGAATCGACGGTGGGGATGTAGCTAGGGTTGCTTGCAGGCGGCGATGGAGGAGAAAAGAAAACGGAGGGGTGGCAGCGATCGGGAGGGAAGAGATTGGCATTTTTCAGTGGATCGGCATTTTTCGGCGGTGGTTCCTGACGGGGGAGCAACAGTGAAGAAGAAGAAGATTAATGGTAAAGGTATTGTTGTCATTGTCGGAATTGGATGGATCAACGCCATAATTATGGAATTTGGGTATATCGGCACAAAAGTTTCGAAAGTTAGGGTTAGATTGGCACATACAATGATTAGTTAGGGTTAAATTGACACTTTCTGAGATTGCAAGGTCATATTGGCTCTTTTAGCCTAAAGTCGGGTTATAGATGTATTTATCCCTTATTTTTATTTATTGCAATGAGATACATATAATTTCTTTTTAAAAAAATTAGAATGTATCGCAATGTATATAATTAACCCTAAAAGTTATTGAAACAAAGTTTTTCATGATTGGTCTAATTGTTGGCCGATCCAACAGAAATTTCTCCTCAGTTTTAAATCTATGGTACATCATTTTTAAAATGATAAATGAATGAAGAAAAAATAAAATAAGTGACTGGAACTAATCTTCACTTTATCAAATTAAGAAAGTTTTCATCAAATATAGATCACACTTCAACAATTTCTATCATACATATGTACACTTGACTTATTCTAGCAAAAATAATAATCTATTTTTGTTTTTTAAAAAAACTAGATAATGATTTAAATGATTCCAAATAATAAAAAATGATTGATAATCCAAATGAACACCAATAAAATTCACTCCTTTATCTCGAATCATATATTTAAATCCACACTAATATATTAGTGAGAACTCAATTGCTTAAACATCCGTTCTCATTTATATTAATTTTTATATTCGCCCCAATTATCAAATGCATTTCATTCCTTTCTACACATTACTCTTAGACCAAAACAATTATTTTGAAATGAATATTATGAGATGAAATGAAATGTAAATAACGCAAATAATGAATGGCGCAGCGGCTGGCCGTCCTTTGCCGTCGAAGAGGAATGCATCGGCGATGCCATGCGATTAAGGCTGGTCTGTGTCACAAGCGACTTGTCGTTTGTTGGAATTGTGCTGGTGAATAAACTTCCCCCCGTGGTCAATCGGTGATGGTCTTGGCGATGGGGTGGTGGCGGATTAGTTTTTGGGTGGTGGAAGGTTAGTTTTGGCTAGTTGGGCTGAGGTTTTGAGGTGGTGGCAGGGCGAAAATGACGGGCTGAGATTTTGGGTGGCGGCGACGTGGACCAGTGGCAGGATTAGTAAGGGTAAATTAGACCTTTAAAATTTAGTTTTCAGTCGAGGGGTATTTTTATATTTTCGAGTCCAGTCAATCCCATTTTTTGTTAGAGTCAACGCCAGAAATGCTACATGGGGGTTATTTCAGCACTTTCATTAAAAACTTAGCGTTTTTTTACTTTCAAAAACTTGATGGTTATATTGTCACTTTCGCAACTATATAGCGTTACTTTGATATGTTGCCTTTAAAAATATAGAGAAAAGTGCATATATATGTATGTATATAATATAACCCTATATATTTCCCATTAGTGCAAATATAACCATTTGATAATTGAAAGAGAAAATATAACACTAGATAATAAGTGAAAGTGCAAATATAACCCTTTCCGGTAACATTTAGCCGGAATTTCACGAAAAGATATTTTTGCCCTTCTGGGAAAAAAAGAAAAGAAAAGACATTATTCGCCGGACTTCTGCCGTAACAGGTAGAGTTATATCAGCACATTCCTAAAACTGATAGAGTTATATCAGCACATTTGTAAAAAAAATGTAGGGTTGCATCAGCACATACTATACAAACAAAGTGTCATATTAGTACAAAATCAACGTCAGCCGCAAGCAACCGTCATTTCAACCTCTTCTACCGGTTGTCGATGTTACAGAGTGTGATTCTAGTGGCGAAGTAAGAGCGTTGGTGAGGTCGACGCAGCAGATGTTGAAGTGGAGGTGCGGAAACCTTTCAAAAATGGTATCTTCATCCAAAAATTCCTCTTAATTCATTAGATTAATGCGCTATTGAGTTTGCTTCTGTGATTTTTTGTGCTTCTCATCTCATGAATAGAGATATGTGGGATGTATGGTATAGAATATAAGGATTTTTTGTGATATTTTTATTTATTTTGTTTCAACCCATATAGGTATACCCGCGGTTAACCCGCAAACTCAACCCGATCGACCCATATTTTTAAATGTGTAGTGGGTATACCTATATGGGTAAAATGAGTTAGCGGGTCATATCTCATTTTACCCATACCCATCAAGATTTAAAAATAGATAATTCACTCTACCCGCGAGTTTCGGGTATATTTTGTCATCCCTATACACATATCACGTAGGAGTGATAATTTTATATCAGAAGGTTTACATTGTTTACGCCAACACTTTATTTTTCTTAGTTTTATAAAATGATAATATTGTCTAAAATTTCAACTTCCTAACTCTTAATACTCCATATCTTTAACCAATGATAAAGTTGGCACATAAAAGCAATACTAATAAGTTAGAGGTTATGAATTTATTCCATTCCAACCCATTATTTTGTAGTATTAGAAAAAAATTGATTTAAAGTGAACCGAAATGAAGTGGAAATAAATAATATGGACTAGTAATTACATAATTAACTTAAGTTAAATTTTATTAAATAATAAAATGAATATAATAACATTAATGCGACGGAATTGCTTGGCTAGTGGAGGTTCTAGATTCGAATCCATGTCTTCATTTGAAATGATGTAATTTGTGCTCCCTTTTTCCCTCCCATGAAATTTTGCTCCTTTTGACCACATTAAGAAAGTTTAATCTCTTAAACCGATGTGCATTTCAGTTTAATTTAATTTAATTTTACATTAGTAAAATTTTAAATTGCTTCTGTTTAACTTCGTTTTCGTCTATTATTTATTTTCACCAAGTTTAAAATTTTAATTGTGTGTGTATTTTATTTTTGAAACTAAGTGTATTTTACCATCATAATAGTTAATCATGATTTATAGACAATAGCACAGCGGAGCTAATTGCGCTGCTGGTGTCGATTCTGTGCCCATTGTGGCTATGCAAATGGGCCTTTTGTAGGGCCGGGACCTTTTCCCGAAAAAAGAACAAGTGAACTGAAACTTTGCAGGCAAGATATTTCATCAAGTGGGCCTAATCACTGAATTTACACACCATTATCTATTGCATACTTATCAGGATCGCGATCCAGATTTTACTGTCTAAATTCAATTTAGATTGGTACTAGATCGTAAAAAATATGCATAAATGCTAGAATACGTTAATATGATGATTTGATTATGGATTTGTTTGATGATTAGATTAGATTTCTACTAGAACTAATTTATCTTTTGCACTCTATTTATTTCATTCAGTAATATTATAATCATTACGAGAAATTATTCTTTCATGATATCAGATCAAGTTCTGATCCTGAACCCTAACCTCTATAAAAAAAATTCATGCCGTCTCCCCCCCTCTCCTTTCCAGCGACAAAACCACCACCGGTTCCGGTAACTTCCGGTCAAAATTCGGCCAATTTCCCTGCGGCTTTCGGTAGTCTTTCCAATGTAATTTGGCGGTAATTCCTCTTTGGCGTTCGATTCATCTCTCATTGTAGTAGTCCCCGACGCTATCCTTTTCGGTTCTAGTTTCTTCATCCTCTGTGACCGGCATCTCGTTTCTCAATTCAACGATGTTTCTCGGTGGCACTATGATAAGTGAACGTCAGATCTCCCGCCTCTCAGTCCAGCATCGACTTTGTAAAATTCTTCTATGATGTTTGTTTGTGCAGTTTGGCGTCTTCGTAGTTCGACGTCTTTGTCACAGTTCGACATCTTCTTGTTTTTCCAGAAGCACCGCACCCTTTTGCAGCGTTCCAGTTCAAAACGTAGGTACCCGGCGTGAGATTCACGCACGCCAAGGATAACTCGCGAGTCCCAACAATCGCATGTGACGCGCAAGAAATCAACTCATTTGGCGCGTGAGTTGCACGTGCCTTACGCCTTTAGCCCCATTCCACGCGTGTTTATACAAGCCTGACGTCTTATTGGCAAATTTTTGTACTCTATTATCTTTCGGCTGATTTTTTTATTGATTTGGTGATATGTCTCATTTTGGTTCTCGGAGGTGTGATATTTTGAGACATACAAGTCTTTCTCATCAGCGACGACACGATGAGTTCAGTGGATTTTGGATTCTGGCGCTACAAAACACATGGCATCGTCTCCAACTGTTGTTGATCACGTGACACTCTATGATGGTTCTGCTCATGTCTCTGTTGGTAATTGTACTAAACTTCCTATTACACATGTTGGTGATTCTTGGCTTTCTAAGTCTTTCTATTTAAATGTGCTCATTTTACCTGATATCACTAAAAAAATTCTTTCAATTAGCAAATTGACTCAGGATTTAAATGTTGTTGTCTGCTTTGATGATTGTTCATTTATTATTCGACATAAAATCACTGGGTAAACCTTGGGTTACAGTCATATTGAGGATAGTCTTTATGTCTTAGACTATGGTGCATCTGCTTTACTATCTACTATTTAATCAAATAAGTCGCGTGCGTCTTTTGAAATCTGGCATGCTAGACTTGGTCATCATCCGCATTCCATTAATTCTGATTTGCGTGCTTTTGGATCCTTAAATGTCTCATCTATTTTGCCTAAACTCTCCCTTTGTAAAGCGTCTGAAAAAGGCTAAAGGGAAACGTTTATCTTTTTATATAAATGATAAACGTGTTGCAAGGGTACTTGATCTAGTTCATTTTGATTTATGAGGGCTTACTCCTATTTTATCTGCTGATGGTTTCGCCTACTATGTCATTTTCATTGATGATTATTCTTGACTCTCGTGGTTTTATCCAATGCGCCACAAGTCTGATTTTTGGGATGTTTATCGCTAGTTTGAGGCTTTTGTGGAGAACCAGTTCTCTTCCACCATTAAGGTGTTTAAGAGTGATGGAGGGACTGAGTTCGTAAATTGTCGATTACGCTCTCACTTTCAAACAAAGGGCATCAGATTTCTTGCCCATATACTCCTAAGCAAAATGGTCGGGATGAGGGCAAGCACCGCCACCTTGCTGAGATGGGTTTATCTATGTTGTATCACTCTCATGTTCCTCCCTCCCACTGGCCTGATGCCTTTGCTACAACCACTTATACCATCAATCGATTGCCCACTCTTGTTCTTGACGGACGATCTCTCTATGAGGTTATTAATGGTCGGGTACCCATATATACCAATTTTCATGCTTTTAGCTGTCGGATCTTCCCGCTCGTTTGCCCATTTTTTGACCACAAGTTGTATCCTCACAGTATTCCGTGTGTATTTATTGGCTACAACTCGTAGTATAAAGGTTTTCGGTGTCTTGATCGCACTAGCGACAAACTTTATGTCACTCGACATGCTCATTTTGACGAGACGTGCTTTCCATTTGCCCATCCATTCCTTCGGCGATCGGTTCTCCACCTTCAGTGTTGGATGTTTATGCTTTTGTTGATCTTGATCCTGATTCAGCACATTTTTGCCTCAAGTTTCTCTGATGCCAGCTACATCTCCTTCAACTCCTTAATCTATTTGGGACACATATTCTCCACCACCACCACGATAGGCCAATCTTCCTCTCTGCAGGTCAGTATGCCTGCTCAGTCTTCGCCCAGCTCGACTGCTTCTTCACCAGCCTTCTCGGTCGGTTCTACTCCTCCAGCATCTCCTCCTCGGGCTCGCACTCATGGCATGGTCACTCGATCGGCGACTGGAGATATTCAGTACAGAGATTATTTAGATATTATCGCTCATGTTCTTAGTGTTGGCATGCTTGCTCAGTCTAAGTCGACGGATTATCACACTACTCTTCAGGATCCGGCTTGGGTACCACCATGGATGATGAGATGGAAAATCTTCATGGTCAGCACACTTGGGATTTAGTGTCTCGCCTTTCAAACGCTAACATTGTTAGCTCCAAATGGGTCTATAGGCTGAAGTATTGACCATATGGTACTGTTGAGTGTCACAAAGCTAGACTTGTGGCGCAGGGCTTCTCGCAGATTCCGAGTTTTGACTTTGATCACACTTGCAGTCCTTTGGTCAAAGCCTCCACTGTTTGGATAGTTCTCTCCATTGCCACTATGAGCTCCTAGCCGTTTCATCAGCTAGATGTCATGAACGCTTTTCTTAATGGCGTTCTCGATGCTCCAGTTTATATGAAGCAGCCTGTTGGATACAGGGACCTTGTTCATCCAGATGATATTTTCGTTTGCGAAAGACCATTTATGGCCTTAAGCAAGCTCCTCGGGCATGGTTCCAGCTCTTCAACACTTATTTGACTCATCTTGGTTTTCAGCGTAGCTTAGCCGACACCTCACTATTTGTTTTTTCGAGAGGATTATCATTACTCTATCTCCTGGTATATGTGGACGACATCATTCTTATAGGGAACAATTAGACTCTCCTTCAGCAGTTCATTGATCAGACGCATCAGGAGTTTGCGATTAAGGATCTCAGAGCTCTTCACTACTTTCTTGGCCTTGAAATTTCACCCACTTCATTAGGTTCACTTCTTGGACAAGAAAAGTATCTTAGAGACATTCTCACTCGTGCATGGATGTCTGATGCTACACCAGTTTCTATAAAAAATGTGTTAGGTTCTCAGATGCACATTTCGACCAATCTATCCTTTCGAAATATGACTTTGTATCGTTCTCTTGTTGGGGCTCTTCAGTACTTGACTATCACTCTTCCCGATTTAGCTTTCTCGGTCAACACTGCCATCCAGTTCCTTTAGGATCCTAGAGATGATCATTTTACTGTTGTTACTCAGATTTTTTGGTATGTTCGGGGCACTCTGCATTTTGGTCTTACTTTTCGATCGCCGGCTCTCCAGAGCTGTTGGGGTACTCTGATGCTGATTGGGCTCGCTATTTGGAAACTCGTCATTCCACTTATGGATATGTTGTTTTTCTTGATGGGAACCTTATTTCCTGGAGTGCCAAGAACATCCCACGGTTTCTCATTCCAGCACAGAGTCTGGGTATTGTGCTCTTTCCAACACTGCTTCAGAAGCTGTTTGGCTTACTCATCTGCTCTGAGATCTTCGAGTCCCGTTGTCTGGTTCACCGCTACTGTTATGTGACAACAATAGCGCCATCTTCTCGGCTCAGAATCCAGTTGTTCACAAGCGGGCGAAGTACATCGATATCGACTATCATTTTTTTGGGAGTTGGTTGCTTCGGGCAAGATTCGTGTTGCTCATGTTCCCACTACTCTTCAAATTGCAGACATCTTCACCAAAGGCTCTCTCGTCCGTTGTTCGAGTTTTTTATCCAAAATTTTCGTCGGCGAGCATCCGACGCTTCGCTTGAGGGGGGGGGGGGGGGTTGTTAGAATAAGTCAATATGATGATTAGATTATATTTTATTATGGATTACTTTTATGACTAGATTAGAGTTCTACTAGGACTAGTATATCTTTTGTACTTTATTTATTTCATTCAGTAATATCAGAATCATTACGGGAAATCATTCTTTCAATAAAATCGGTAGAATCATATGATGTTGTGAGATTCAGTGATATAGAGATTAATTGTACTATTTTCTTATTCACTCCATTAAATTAAATGACTGATAATATCATGACCACATATTGTAAGATCGTCGGATCCTATGATTAATATCATGTTTCATTATGATAGTGTTTTCATATAAAAAGGTAAAATGATTTCATTTTATAATTTTTGGAAATTGTCTAGAATCGCTCGTAAGGAAAATCAGTGGAGATGTCCAAACATTAGTAACAAAAACACTAATGCTAAAGATCTTTTTCGTTATGATATGTTGTCGTACAAGGTTGATAGCTATGTTGTATTGTCGTCCTTTATAATTATTGCACTTTCAAGTTTGTTTGCATATCATGTTTGTCAAACTAATGAGACTAATATAGTTCCAGCGAAAAAATTAATACATAAGATACAAACAATGTTATTTTGGTATACGTGCAAAATATAACTAATGAGAAGTGATTTGAATAGAATTTGATAATTTCTCTAGTCGAATTTTACAATATGATATGATCTCATCAATCCTATTCATATTCCACGAACGATTTGTCACAAAATTCTCGTTACCAAGTACTACCTATGTTTTGTTATTTATGACACATTTATTATAAATGAATGTTTTCTTTTATTTGACACTCTTTCCATTTTTGACAAGATTCTTTTAGTTTCATCCATTTATTCTACTTTTTACTTTCTACATTCAATTTTATCCATTCATTTTCTTCATTAAATTTAAACACTTAAACATATGATAGTATAAATAGAAAACGGAGGGAGTAGCGTCAACTTAGTTGGTAAACTTTCGTTGTCACTAAAATTCTCATCAAATGTAAAAAAATAAATTGGTGGGGACTAATTATCGCCACTTGATGTCATCAACATATACCTTTAGTGATGTATTTTATTTTTACTGCTAAACATCGTACCATTGACAAAAATCAACTGAACACTTTTATTTTCATCACTATTGATATGTGTTATATTGTGTTCATATTTTGTGGGATTATTATAATTTTACTGAGATATAATTTACACTTTAGATTTTTCTGGTGCAAGAATTTATGGATTGTGAAGAATTGAGAGTAAGTTATACATTGTACTCTTTTTCCCTTACTTAACCAGCGGTTTTTTACCACTGAGTTTTTCAGGTTAAGATTTTTAATGAGACGATGTGCTCCAATGGAAAATGTTCTTATTTTATAAGACATTATTCCAGGGATGAAGGAAGAGGCAAACGCAGAATTGATGAAGTTATGGGGTGGAAAGTGAAATATTGAAGAGATTTGAATTTAAAGAAATAAAGATATTCACTTCTCATATTGATAATGATTGTATTATCTCTTTCAAATTGAAATTCCTTAATTTTAGAAATTAGTTATTTAGAGTTAGAATAAATATTATTTTATTTCCTTTTTTCTTCCGTAAGAAGAAAAGGAATTAGAATTTGATTTGGTTTTGGTTGTTTTAACCGTGTATATATAGACGGAAACGCAAACATACAAGAATGTACATAATGTAGGGAGTAGTTTAGTGATAATATCATATAATATGTCAGTTTAGGTTAGTTTGATATTTTATTAGTTACGTTGGTTCGAGACCAGGAGTCCGGCTGCATTGGGGTTTGATATTTTCGTCAAGAATTCTTGGAATTCAATGTTCCATTCCTGGTTTGCTTTCTATTTATTTTGTTTAATTATTATGAATAGTTAATTTATATATTGGCATGTAATAATAAGCATTAGTGTATGAATCGTGAGACCTAATTGTTTTATAATTGATTCTTATGTGTTCTTGATTGTTCTTGGTTTAATTTATTCTTGATATATTTAAGTTTGGCCAACTTGAATATTATTAGGATATTGTTATCTAATTCCACCAATACGTAATCGTTGGAAAGGGTTAGTAAGTAGCGAATTCTTGTGGAAGCTATACAGATAACAAGTAAAGACTGTAACAATAAAATGTGGAACAATTTATTTGCAAATATTTGGGTAATTGTTATATCTGGTTCTTTTCATTCTTAATGCTATCGAGGTGTGTATCTGGTTCAACGAATACTTTTTGGAGGCATCTCGGTAAGAGAAACAATTGGTTAATTATAATTGATCAATTGTCGACAAGGTAAGAAAGAATTGGGAGGGTCTAAGTAAATACTTGTCGTCCTATAACTGATAAATGCATATAAATTGATTTATCCTTGCGCCGATAATCGATGTTTAACTAATATGAGTTATTCCGAGCCAATTGCATTCATCATATATTTTCTAGATTAATTTAATATTTATTGGTTTGCATTTTTATTCATATTGATGTTTGTTAGTTTGCATCATTAGTTAGAAAAATCTTGAATTAAGGCGTGGTGGCTACACCAAAAGTGTTCTATATAAGTAGGTATTTTTATTATAGTTATTGATTTGTTCCTCGTGGGATCGACCCTGCTTATTGTTATACTAATTAGTATTTCCTGAGTTTGCAGGTATTTGACGAGTAAAACGACGTTCACCAAATTGGGGACATATAAAAGCATCTCCGGCAGCGGCGCCAATTTGGTGAACGTCGTTTTACTCGCCAAATACCTATAAACTCAGGAAATACTAATTAGTATAACGATAAGCAGGGTGGATTCCACGAGGAACAGAGCAATAACTATAATAAAAATACCTACTAATATAGAACACTTTTGGTGTAGCCACCACGCCTTA
>JAULKM010088956.1:0-11314 GCA_032355605.1 Rubia tinctorum
TACTGGTCCGCCCCTCCTAGCCCAGCCCCACCCCAGCCCCCGCCCCCGCCCAGCCCAGCCCAGCCCCGCCCTGCCCAGCCCCGCCCCTCCTGAGAAAGGGGTCTAGTTCCGCCACTGAATGGCGACAAAGGGCAGATTGAGAAAGATAGGTATACCTATGGATAGTGTATGTGCTTTCTGTGAAGAGGATAAGTCGATGCAAAATATCTTCTTTGAATGCAGGAAAGCAAGGAAAGTACGGAGTGAAATTTTGAGATGGCTACTACAGCAGAACAGAAACCCTAGTTACTAGGAGGAAGAAATTGTCTGGCTGATACAGAAGTATACCATTTATGGTATATGGCAATGGAGAAATGATATATGTTTTAGAAGGAATGTTAAAGAGACATATATAATTAAAAGGATAATTGAATGTATAATATATAGAAGCTGGATGAAACCGAAACTCCAAGAGCATCGTGCTAAATTAATTGTAGATTTTGTATAAGGGGATAGGAGATTATGTAAGCAGAAAATATCTACGCAATTTGGAGGTATTAATGAAAAATTATATACGTTCCAAAAAAATATTTTTTAAATTAATATAATAAAAATACTTCCTCTGTTTATATTTCCCTTGTTTCTCTACATTTGACAACATAAATTTAGGTGTTTGAATTTATGGTGAGTGAAATGAGTGGATGAAATTAAATTTTGAAAGAAATAAAATAAGAGTAGATGAAATGAAACGAAGAAACAATTAAAAATGCAAATATATCAAAACAGTAAAATTGAGAGAATGTGAAAAGAGAACAAAAAAAAGTAACCACATTTTATTTGCATGGTTTATGAACGACTAGGTGGATATTGTTATGTAATTTATATAAATCAAGAGTAGCTCTAATTACTAATTTTAACTTTTAAAATACAATATTTAAATTTTATACAAAGTTACATTTAATGTAAAAATCATTGTGGACTGTCGATAAACTTATGGAAATGTCGTCTTTCTTGAGACTTTCTCATAAAATAAAATAATATAATAATTTAGATATTTATATTTAATTGAATAATACTTATTTTTCTTTAGGCAAATTTTTGGGAAATACCGTCTTTCCATAGGCATGCGGAAATACGGGGTTGAATTAAAATTATAGAAAGATAAAAGATTTTAGTTGCAATATTAAAATTTTATTATGCAGTGTGCAGTAGTTATACGTTTATGACCCGATTAATACAATCCGAAAATTTTATATTGATTTCTTCTAGTTTGCAATTTAAACTTTAAATTTTTCATAACTTGTGAAAAAACCGTTTTCCAAGAGATGAACTCTTTTCTTTAATAACATATTTTAAACGTTTCTAACTTGTTATTAAAAAAAATTGGTTCCTCTACATACTATTATCTTGTTTAAATTAGTTAACTTTCAATTGACATTTTTAATAGTGATAGTACCATTCCTAGCAGGCATGTAACATGATAAATAGGTACGACAAAAGAAATTTCGGGTATGATAAATTTATGGTGATAAGTGGAAGAGAATTTTTTAAAGGTACATGGCATATATGGAGCCCCTAAACCTTTCCATAGATAAATAGTATAATTACATGAAGCGTTGATTTTTAAGAGAGATAAATACAGATTGAAGTGTTCCAAGTCATAAGAGCTCCACCCTCTGTGTCAAACTTTGCTTGGCCATACTTCTAATTACATGAAGAAGTAAAACTGCCTATATACATTTTTGAAAAGTATTTCAAAAGAACTAGTTCTAGACCAAAAGAGAACTAGTTAGCACTTAAACAATAGGTGCCCCGATCCCTATGCATCAAAGGGATCCAAAATAGGCTTGTTAATTCCTCAGACCTTATTCCAGAGGTAAAATATGACATATCAGAATCTGGTACTGGTGCTATGGAGAGTACATCAGCAACACATTTCGTTTGCATAGCAGATTTGTTCATCGTCCATCAGCAACACATTTGTTCCAGAGGAAAGAAACTTTTGCCTCGCAGATTTGTTCCAGTTCTGTGCCTGTAGACAACATTTATCATAAGCAGCATCCATTCTTGTGTTATATATGCAGCCTTATATCATGGATTTGTTGTTTATCTAAAAGAACTAGTCCTTTGATATTCCTGTCAAAATCAGACCAATCTAAGTGCCATAATTCATGTGTAATTTTGAAATAGCATCAGCCACATGATTTCCTTCCCTAAGTGTGTGAGTGATCACAGTAGAACCAACAAGTTTGTGGATATCATAAACCAGATAAAATGATTTCCAGGGTGCCATGAAGGGGTCATTTACCATTCTTACTGCATTGAAGCAATCAGATTCCACTAAAAAATTAGTTGAGAGATTTTTTGCAAACAGATAACTTCATGAATAGCTAAAATCTCAGCATGCAGGGCTGAAGTAGCAATCATCTTAATAAACTTAGCAGAGATAAAATCACCCCTCTCATTTCTTATGACCATGCCTATTCCAGCCAATAAGGTTGTAAATAACCATGAAGCATCAACATTTATTTTTAGAAAACCTTGTAGAGGTTTCTGCCACACTATTCTATCAATTTTTAAAATTGTAACTAGTGATCTAAAGTTAGGTATCATCTCTTCCAGTTCTAAAAATTGATCTCTAAAATTTATTTTTTGAAAAGGTCTGACCGAATAAGTTAGAAAAAATGTTCTTTAATTTCAGAGATAGTGTGTGATGTGTTGCAAGGTATAGAATCATAAATGTTTCTATTTCTTGCTTTCCATATGAACCATCAGACAATACTTGGCATAATCTTCACCAAATTTGAATGTAAAGGTGAAAGACCCTGAAAACTCCAGTAAGAAAACAGTCTATCCCACAGAGTATCACACTGAAATAGAGGTATATTAACTAATCTATGCATCTGATCCCACACACTTAGGTCCAAAGGACAAGAGTTGAAAGCATGATCCATTGTATCCTCACTGTTGCAGTAAAAACATTTAGAAGACAGGTTGAAACCCAAAAATACCAGGACATCATCAAAAGGCAAAAAGGAATTCAGTAACCTCCACATAAATATGGAGATTTTCCTCTGTATTCCGCAATTTCATATTTTTCTGCATGCTGAGAGAGTACCTGAATTGTCATTGACAAGTTTGTATGTTGAAGAGAAACTGAAATCCCCTTTGATCTCAGGTTTTTCCAAATGATTTTGTCCTTCCTTTCTTCATTATAAAACTTTGTCAAATATATTTAGTTGGCGATATCGGTCATTGACTTTAAAAATTAGCTAAATGGAAAACCTCATTTTATTAATTTTTAATGTCAAATTATAATTATTTATAAATTGCTATACATTTAAAAAAATTAAAATTATTAAAAACATCTCTGAAATAACTTTTTAAAAAAAATCCAAAATCACCTGAGTAATTATATCAATTATAAAATGACCATATCTAACTGTTAGTCGGTATAAAATAAGACTGAAAAAATATACTTGAGCTCAAATTTCAATACACCTATTGTCATTATTATTTTAGAGAAAGTCTCCGGAAATGAGGCTTGTCCATATGTTTATGGACAGTCCACTGTACTTTTTATTTTTAATGTCGTAATCTTTTATAAAATTTAAATAATATATTTTAAAAGTTAAACAAGTAATAGCGTGTATTTGAATATGAAAATATAAAAACATATAATATTTAACTAATGCAGTGTATAAGGTAAAAAATACGTGGATTGTCCATAAGTTTATGGACAAGTCGCCTGATATGAAATCACTCATTATTTTAAAAATGAAAAATGAAAACAAAAGCAAGTAAAAACGAAAATAAAAGGAAAAAAACCCACTCAAATCTGAAACTACACTAACAAAGTAGCGCCAAATTGAAAAATAAAAGTAGCGCCAAAATGGAAAAAAATGGAGCGAAAAATAAGAAGGAAGAATAAACCAATTGTAGATTAATACTAACTCTTCAATTTGTCTTCAAACAAAGGAAGAATAAAATTATCAACAAGGCTGTAGAGTTTCTCATCAATACGGCGCTACAGGATAATTGCGACCAAGCAAAAACAAAAAAAGTGTTGCTGGGTTTCAATCTGAAGCTCTGGGATTTTGTTTTATAATACGAGTGCGGCCAACTTTTGAGCTTGAATCTGAACTTCGAAGGACAGATCGCAAGGAGCAGACAGAATTTCGTTTCGCACATCATCTTAACAAGCAAAATCAGATGATTCCTCTGCAATTGTAAGTTGTTTTATTGACAGTAAATGACAGTGAGTGAATTTTAGTTGTGCATACCATGTGTTTGTGAAATTTACTTTTCTGAGTTATTGGTAAATATTTAATCAATCGTACTTCAAGTGGAGTTGCCGGATGCTTATCCGTACAAATCTGCGTCGATTGGTTTTGTGAAAAAGATTTACCATCTCAATGTTGATGAAATGCCAGGTTCAGTTTGTTTGGATGTTTACAATCAGACATGGAGCCCGATGTTTGATCTGGTTTATGTATTTGAGGTGTTCCTTCCTCAACTTCTGCTGTACCCCAACCCGTCTGACCCTTTGAACGGGAAAGTTGCAGCTCTCACGATGCGTGATGATCTGCTTATGATCAAAGAGTAAAAGAGTACTGGGAAAAATATGCCAAACCTGAGGATTCCAGGGCTGTGCCAGAGGAAAATTTTAGTGATGTGGAGGTGAGCAAAGATGAATATGCCTCTATCGATGAGGAAGTTTCTGGAAAAGCCAATCCCTGAGTGGATATAATCTTATTTTAACCGACTGTCTGTACATGAATAAGTCTTATCTATAACTCAGTACCATTTCCTGAATGAATTGTTCATGCTTTTGTTTCTGTATCCTACTTCTTTCTGGCTTAGGACAAGTTACTTATGATGATTTAAGTGTGCTTTTGTGTGGTTAAAAGAATAGAGCTGCTTAGAATGAATGCTTGGAATGAATGCTTGATTTTGTTAATGGAGATTGTGCTTCTTTACATTTATTTTTATAAAAAAAACTGTACTTCTGTTTCCTTAACATTTTCTTATTGCTTGAAATAGGGCGTTGGATATTTTTCCAAGGGCATCATTAATCTATCTTGTTGATCCTTCTTTCGATGGTAGTCGTTCTTGGGACAGATTCAGTGTAAGTTAGACTACCATTACATTTGTGTATTACTGCTTTCCCCTCTTTACTAATTTGGCTATCTGCATTACCAGCATGCTCTGTTAGTTAGATATGGTTTTAACAGTAATGTACATTAGGTGTCATTGGTCTGTGACTCCGCTGCTCGTGTTGTACCTGTGTACCTTGAGTTTATTAAGGATCAGTTAGATATGGTTTTAAGAGGTAATTGCTCACTGTCCTGCATATTTTCTCCACATTCAAGACACTTATGACAATGTCCAACCTAACAATATTTGAAGACAATGTATTACTAGACACACTAGGTGTTTGTATTCGGAAGGAAAGCTTATTCTTCCATTTGGCGATCAGTTCAGGTTCAGGTTTCTTGCCAGCTTTCTTTGTTAGAGTTTATTTCGTACTTTCTTGGATGATTATGTTTTCATAAATCTGATTAGACTAATTGCTTGCTCTATCCTCATGGGTTTCTTATGGGTTTCTTATGATCTGTTTTTCTAATGGGTTTCCCTAATGGAGGAGATCCAACCTCATCTGCTGACAATGCTTAACAAGATGAACCAGAGGAAGGGAATGAAGATGACTCTATCGTTCATGATACTGCCAATTGTGGTGTTGTAGAAGGTTTGAAGGATGGAAGCATTAGTTGCTGGTGCTGATAAAGATTAAGAAGGTTCAGAAGGAAGAACACCAGTTCATTTTACCCGTGGTTGTGGGGAGTGGAAGTGTGCCCAGGTTCTCACTGAAGCTGGTGCGAAGCTGGTGCAAAGCTAGTGCAAAGTATGCCCAGGTTCTCATTGAACTTGGTGCAAACTACAAAGTGTGCCTGGGTGCTCATGTGTATTCAATTTTAAATACTCATTTTAAACTTATTTTAATTTTAAAATTACAAACAAAATGTTATAATTGACCTTAAATTACACTTTTATTTTTACCTAGAAATATTGTTTTTATATGATTATTATTTGATTATGACAACACTCTATTTTTTTTAAAAAATCTATAAATGAAAAAAAAGGTGTCAATAAAGTTTTATACCACATATTATTTTTTCTTAAATCTAACTATATTATGTTAATTGAGATTTAATTGTGCTACATATATTATTTGTCTTTATAGCATTAGTATCCATACATAATTATAAAATGTCAGGATATGCCTTTTACATAATGTCCCTAGATATCATTTTAGAGACATAATTTTTGTATTGTCTTTATATCTATTCTATAATCACACAAATCTTGAAAATTCATTTCTAGTAATAAAATCAGTGTCATAATATCCCCCTATTACCACACCAACGTTAAAAGTGTTTTAAAAAATGTGTTGGCAAAGACTATTTTTCTAGTAGTGTATATTGTTGAATTTATCTTAACATATATTTTTCAAATATCATTTTTTTATACAAAATTGATATATGTAGTTAGAGATATTAATGATTAAACATGATTATTATATATATATATATATATATATCATTACTACTGGATGGAGGAAGTATTATCTAATTAGGACGCCAATGTTTCAGGTCATCAAATCCGCCACATGATTTGATGACATGTGGGAATGAAAATTCACTATGGAATCAAATGAATACAATCCAATAAATAAACGACCGATGAGTTTACCTAACCCCATAAGAAACCGAACTGAAAATTCCAAATTCGAATAACTGAGATTATCAGTCAAATCTTCCCATCTTAAAGTTGCACTTCCGTACCAATTTAAAATTTCGAATTGCTTTTTTACACATAATTTAACACAAATTTATATGACATTTTGTACATAGGTAACGACAGTAGGCCCACAAAAATTAAATTAAATAAATAATTATGACCACATATTTATACCTAAATGTAAAAAAGTTTTAAAATAGAAAGTTATTAGTAGGATGAACCAAAAATAAAAATAGGAATCTATTAGTAGGACGGATGGAGTATATGTTTTCCTTTAAAATTAAATATCTTTTTATCATTCTCTTTTGATTCTAGGAGGAATATTATTCGATTTCACATGCTATAATTCTTCTTTGGTTTTTTTTATAAAGTCGTGATCCTTTAGTATGACCGATTATTAGAATTAGACATCTTGTATAGATGACTAAAGTGCACAAAAGTCGACAACATGTGAAGTCGAGTCGCGTTGTGAGACAGAATTCAGAGGCGGCAGTTCTTGTTGATTCATTGCAGGTGGAAGTGTCAATAATTGTAATGGCACTACCAATGAGTGTAACAACACATTAAACTTACCAGCCACATCGAATCAACAATTTGTGGAGGATGGGTTGGAAGTCTTGAATGATTCTAAGAAAGGGGCACTCTGGCAAGCCTTCATAGATACCGGATTCTCGAAACATGACCGTTTCGCAGCAACAAGGCAAACCCTTTGTCTGAATCAGGGAAAGTCATCTAACATGTCCCGCGACATGTAATCAATGTGCCCAATTATCCTCCTCAAAATCCACAAGATGATATGATTTGTTACAACTTGATTCCCATCTCTGGTTAGCAATGTTGATCCATAGACATATGGATGTGCCAAAAATCCCATAGCATTACCACATAATTAGCAGGTTGTTGGGGTTCAAATGTTGATGGATTTATGCATTAGTATTGGGAACTCCCAAGGTATATTGCAGGTGCAAATGGGGCTTAAGGGCATATCAACCATGTCATTGAGGTATCTTGAATTTGTTTTTACTATTTTCATGTCGCCTGTTAGCTTATTGACATGATGTGTCCATGATGTTAAGGGGGAGACTTCATGATGTCCACAGGGCAGCGTCTTGTCAATTATGCGGGGGGAGGTGAGAGCTTTTCCCAAACAAGTGTCATAGCTGGAGGATGACTTGAAGCAATGTCAAGAAGCTCGTGAACATCTTGACTTGGAGTTGGCAAAGACACAAAACCTTTTTCAAGAAGTGGTTAAGGTGAATGATATTCTGCGGGCGGAGGTCCAAAATCTGAGGAAAGGGGGGGTCCTTCGCATCTCGTTTAACTCCCGTGTTCTTTTGAGATTGTAAAAACCAAAGGGTATCACATTTCTTTGCATTTACATACTAAAATATTGAAAATGTAGGGTGGCACTTTATTGGATGGATATCCATGAGCGAAATCTGAACTTGGATATCCTTAGGTTGGATGACGCAACCACCATGGCTTTAGAGAATGCAAAGTGGGAGGTGGATGAGGATTTTGCCAAAAAGGTGGAGGAAATGGCTAACTCTTCTCTATAAACAGAGAGCTGGGAAAGATGGCTTCGCTACCTTCGATGAAGGAATTGGAAGAATGTACGCTTGATCATTATTCGGCTAAATAAAGCATTCAGGGGAAGATGAGCAATGCCATGGATGTTGATCTTCTAAGCGGCCCGCCTCAATCAGAGAGAACTTTTAGCCATACTAGTGAGCCGAAGAAAGGCAAAGACGTTACTACCGATCCTTCTAGCAGCGGTGCTAATGGGCCAGCTAGTGGCAATGTAGACTAGTTTGTAGTTTGTTAGGTTATGATGTAATAGACGTTGTAGGAAATATATAATGAAATTTTATTTTTTTGTAAGTTATTATTTTGGCTGAAACGTAAAGGAATTGTTGATAAGTTTATGTTCTCTCATGTGCTTCAGCAGGGGGTGTTTTACTGCAAGGAATCTTGTATAGGATAGGTAAGTACGCAGGAAGCCAGAGTGAGAAGAACCACATGTGGCAGAATGAGGGGACACCTCGTGAGAGCCACCTTCGAATAACATCACAACGATCACGGTCCTAGCAAGAGGTAACTTCGTATAAGGCATTGCATCAACCATGAGCTAGGGATCGTGGCCTACGATACCAGATAAATCGGCATGACCAACTTGGACACGAACAACCGGGAATATAAGGAAAATGACCTTATAAATGGAAGCTAGATGAACCAAGGTAAGTAACAACAATAGTATTTTTAGTATCCAACTCCATATACTTACTTTATCATCGGAGATTTTCCCCTGGATAAAATCAGGGAGATTCTTTCAAGGATCCTTTTGGTGGTTTAAGGTCATTATCGTTCTGGGAACTAAAATTACATCAGTGGAGCCATCTGTGGGGACCTAAATATCTGGTCAATTGTTTTCCCCAAACCATGATAGCTAGGAGTCAGGCTAGCAGGTATAGAGAACCAGTGAAGCTAACACCATCACCATCTCCACCGCCACCAAAGACAACCCCTCAAACAAACACGGAAGATGTCCATGAGTTAGACGATGAGCTAGAATCCTCGCCACGCATCGACAAGGAAAAGAGAGCCTTCACAAGTTTTTCATAAGCTAACAAGGAACAACTATACAAGAATTTTGTCAATTGTGGCAAGATCAGTCATAGGATAAAAAAGAAAATAAACATGAGCGGTGACAAGGACGTGGAATACAATGTCGAAGATAGAGCTGAGCATTTATCGCTAAAGTAAAGGTTACAAAACTTCGTAATGCAAAAAGGATTCAAGTTACCAATACATCTCAAGGAGTATAATGGGACAACATACCCAAATGAATTCCTATAGTTCTACAGGACAAGCATGAGGTTTCGAGACGCGCCTATCCAATTGGTTTGTAAAGCCTTTCCAATTTTCCTGACAGGATCAATGATGGTTTGATAAAACAGCCTACCCAGTAGAAGCATACGGAGTTGGAACCAATTAGCGGGCTAATTCATGGGAATATTCTACCAAAAAAAGAAGTTTATAAAGACATCTGTACACCTGATGAACACCTCACAATGAAGGGGCGAGAGCATTGCGGAGTACCATGATCGCTTCATCACAAAAGGCCTGGAGGTCAAGAATCTCACACACCCAATGTCATTGGGAGCATTCATTAACGACATGAGGCCAGGGGATTTTTATAAGAAACTCATAGCATACATGCCTAACAATCTTAGAGACCTCTAAAAGGAATTGGAAAAATTCATCAGAATAGAAAAGGCCAACAATAAAAGTTGGAAAATAAGAGAGGCGAAAAAAGAGCCTGAAAGCCCATTAACTGGATAAAGAGCTAAAAAAGGAAGGGCGAGCGTATTCACAAGAGGAAGAGAACCAGCAGTGGACCAATTGCCTTTCACCAAAATTACGCTAACCAAATCCCAAAGAGAAATATGGAAAAGTCATAGGTATCTATTCTGAGAACCTAGCCACATGCGAGCCCTAACATAGAAGAGATCCAAGGATTATTATTATGACTTCCTGATAAGACGCCAAAATGCATGTATTTTCCTAAGCCTTTAGCATCTCTTTTGTTATCTTTTTGTTGGAAGATTGCTAGATTTAGGCAAGTTTACATCATAAGGGGTTTAGATAACCGTTTTCAATTTTCGTAACTCAATCCTTTATTTTTTAGTCTAATGGATTTTTGGTCCTTACGGACATTTAGATTCCTTTTTGTGAGCTTAATTTGTAGATTACTCGTAAGAACTTTGGAGTATTTTATTGAAGGCCAATCGCAAGGATGGTAGAAGATTGAAGGCCATGATTCAAAATGTGGTAGAAGATAAAAGGGTCGGAGAAGGAAGATAAAAAGCGGATGAATTGTGATCCGGAAGTTTAAACCGAGTTTAGGAAAATATCCAAGAAGAACCAACCTCTAAGGGTGGTACCATTGGACTCGTCTTCTCGAGCACTATAAAATTTACTACAAGAACTCTCAAAACGGATCAATGGTTCACCCGTAGAAACGGGATTTGAAGAAAGACCGGCCGACCGACCGGGTGAAGAAGACCAGGCACGCGGCCTGGGAACTCAATTGTGCACCCGTGCGCCCTAAAGTGGTGAAGGAAACCAGCCTCGGAACAAGAAACAAGTGGGCAACTCATGTTTCGACGCACCTACGAGCATGCGCCCCCGCGCTCTCGCGTTCCCGTTCGCCCCCGCCCGGGCACTGCAGCCCGTGCACATCCCAGCATCCTTCGCGCCTACCCGCGAGCGTCCCAGCTCATGCGCGCTCACCCGGTTGCTTTAGGGCACGCGACGGCGTGGGCCTCGTGCGCCCGGCTCACTTTTTGACTAGTCTTCTCACCACAACTTGTACTATAAATACCCCTTATCTTATCTCCATTCTAAACTTTCTCTTGGCCAAAAATCATCTTCCAAAAACCTTAGTTCTTCATTTATCTTCATCTTTTCTCTCTTTATTTATGTATGAATTTGTCCATGAATGTTAGTATGATTTGTGTTAGCTAAACTTATC
>JAULKM010088977.1:0-11314 GCA_032355605.1 Rubia tinctorum
CCTAATTGTATGAACCCTTAGGAAAATTCCTCTTCTTTGTGGACGACCCCGACTTGCCAACTATCTACTTAGTTGTAATTAGTGAGCATATTGGGTTTAAAAATAGTATCTTTGAGAGGTATGGCGACGACCTCCCAAATGTCTAGTCTAAGTTTGGATTGCACAAATTCTGTTTTGTAAATGAAGTGCGTACTTGTAAGAAAATCTGAAACAAAATACAGCAGACTTTGTAACTATATAGTACCTGCGGTAGATTTCTATTGGACCCCTTTAGCCGTCTGAAATACTTGTAACACATGCTCTTCTCTGAAATACTTGTAAGGTCTGTCGTAGTCAGATTATCAGCAGACACAGCAATTTTTTTAGAAACAAAAAATAACCACTTGTGTGCACAAGTTGATATTGAAATACTGAATTTCTGGAAATGTAAAGGTTAGATATATTCCTAATCTCTTAACTGAAAATTACTTATATTTATAATCAAAACATCCAACTTAGATTGAGTCAACGAGGAGAAAATAAACACAGGCTGTGTCTACACTGGTTTTGGTGGTTTTTACCTTATCACCTTTGTTTTAGAAAATATTTAAATTGCACTACAAATTGGAAAGGCGTAATGAAAATGATATGGAACCAATGTAAAAATGATATCTTAGAATTAAAAGTAACAAAAAAAGAACAGAGGAAGGTGAGAAGCTACCATAAACAGTGCCTACAACACGTATTCCCAGTAGTTGGAATCTTTTTCTAGTATGTATTTACTGAAACTTCTTAGCCATATACCAGTCCAATGATGTTAGCATTTTGCTCATTTGCCTCACTACAGCGAACAGGACCTTTTACCTCGATTCTACGGGACCTTTGACGTCAGTTTTCAATCCTGAAAAAACCGAGGTAAATACAGCTGGAGTAAATTCTCATTACTTAGCTACGAATAGGTAATGGGATAAGAAATCAAAAAATAGGAAAAGAGACAAATTGGCATTAGTAAAAAAATATGAACACACATATTTGGTGGCACCGTGCCGCAGCAGACAACCAGACACCACCTTCTTGTGCGCGAACTTTCGTATTATTACGGATAAGGGTTCTACCTATCTGGAATGGTACTTTTTTAAAATAGGAAATGGTACTTTTTTATATAAAAAAGTACTACAAAATGCGGTTAGGTAGAACCCTTATCGGAATAGTACCAAAGTTTACGCACAAGAAGGTGGTGTCTGGTTGTCTGCTACGGCACAGTGCCACCAAATATGTGTGTTTTTCTTTTTTTTACTAATGCCAATTAGTCTCTTTTCCTATTTTCTGATTATGATCCCATTAACTATTCGTAACTAGGTAAAACTTGAGAATTTACTCTGGCTGTATTTACCTCGGTTCTTCCAGGACTGAAAACCAAGTTAAAGGTTATGTTGAACCGAGGTAAAAGGTCATGTTTCTTGTAGTGAGGTGAAAGAGGCAAATGCTAACATCATTGGACTGGGATATGGCTATGAAGTTTCAGTAAATACATAAGGTAAAAATGACCTTTTACCTTAGTTTTCAACCGATGTCGGTAGTTTTTGTGACCGACGTCGATCAAAAGTAGTAGACTGGCCATTGTGGGTCATATCTGCAATGCCGTTGTAACCGATGTCGGCATACACACACACGCGACATCAGCCATGATATGAAGGCATGCGATGAGCGAGAAAATGGAGCAACGTCGTCGAAGGTGACGTTGGTCCTATTAAAAGTGACGTCACAAACCATGAGAAGCGACATCGCGCACTGAGGTGGAACAGTGATTAATACAACGTCATTTTTTTATCGACGCTGCAAAAAATATGTCGGTTTATGCGACGTCGGTCAAGTGTCATTTTGGCACCTGATTCTGCAACATCGCGAGAGAATCAGTTATACATCATTTCTAGTACAATATTATAATGTTTAATATTTGATGACACAAAAAATCATTTGTCGATAGCCATTACATTTTATTTGAAAAATCTAACATTACCTATATATTAAAATACAAAAGGTTGTTGTGAATTCTACAGCCTGATTGTATTGATGCTTCATTGCATATGTTGTTCGGCATTAACAAACGCATGGGGACTATAGAATTGACAAGTCCATTTTGTAAGTCCATCAATAACTCTCATTTTCCTATTACAACAGATACACATTAAACAAAATTTATGCTATATTTGGTCTGTCCCCATTGGATGTACAAATAATAAAGCCAAGAACATACAACATAAATCTTAGCATGGAATTCTTGAAGGCGACGTCGCAAGATTGAATGACCAACCCAAACGATGAGCGACATCGGATATTCATAGATGTTCCAGTCAGTTCCTGCCAAATGCGATGTCGATAACCATTCGGTCACATATTGTACTAGACGTTAAACTTACAGACGTTGCATATTCAACCCGTGTTCATACTAAAATTTAATTATTGTCCAAAATCATCCCTAATATCAGCATTTTTTAGTCCTTTAAAACATGGCATAATATTGGGAACACAATCAATATACAATATATAACATGTAACATCACTATAATAAACAGGACCTTTTACTTCGGTTCTACAAGGCATTTTACCTTGATTTTCAATCCTGGAAGAACCAAGGTAAATACATCCTTAGTAAAAGGTATGTTTTTACCTCGGTTCAAAATCGAGGTGAAAATAACCTTTAACCACAGTTTTTACCGACGTTGGTAGGTTTTATGATCGACGTCGGTTGATGGCAGTATGCCGACCATGGTAGTTCATAACTAAAATATCGCAAGAACCAACGTTGGCATCCACATGAAAGTGACGTCGGACATAGAATGAAGGCATGGGTTAGGAAAAGTTGCGATGTCATCCCAGCCGACGTCGTTCATATAAAAAGCAATGTCGCGGATCATGAACAGCGACATCGCGTGCTGACATGGAACGGTAATTAATACGACATCATTTTATGAGGCCGACGTCGCAAAAAAAACTTTTGATTCATGCAACGTTGGTCACTTGTCGTTATGGCTGTGAAATTGTGCAACGTCGCAAATGAATCAGTTAGACATCGTTTCTCGTACAGTATTATAATATTTAGTATTTGATGACACAACAAATCGTTGGTCAATAGAAATCACATTTTATTTACAAAAACCGACATTAGCAATATATTAAAATTCAAAAGATTGCAGTGAAATTGACAGACTGATTGTATTGATACCTCCTTGTGTACGTTGTCCAACATTAGCAATTGAAAAGGGGACTGCGGAAATGACAAGTCCGTTCTAGAAATCCATCAATAACTCTCATTATCCTATTACAGCTGATATATATTTTACAATGGATGTACAAAAAATAAAGCTGAGAGCATATGACATAAACTTTAACATGGAATGTAGGAAAGCGACGTTGCAAGGTGAATGACTGAAGTTGGAGTGTCTGAATAACGAGCGACGTCGGATATTCATGTCTTCCAGTCAATTCCTACCAAATGCAACTTGGGTAACCATTTGGTCATAGGTCGTACTTAACGATGTAGTGATCGACATCGGACATTCAACCTGTGTTCATACTAAAATTTGATTATTTTCAACAATCAACCCTAATATAAGCCTTTTTCTCACACCTTAAAAACATAGCATGATATTGGGAACACAATCAATATACACTATATAACATGTAACGTAGTCAACATACTAAATGAAAATATTCAATCATTGTTCATTGTGCGAAAAAACATGTAGAATGTATGTTCATAATTTTTTTAATGAACATGAAATGGAGGGAAAACTATCTCAGTTAATCAGAACCCGGAGATGCTCCATCCTAGGATACTTGTTGATGTTTGGGAGAAGAGAGTAGATTGGGTTCTTGAGTAGTTCAAATATTGTGAATGGGGAGGAAAGTGTGGAGTGGGGTAGGAGGAAGTGTGTTGGAGAGGAGAAATTAATGACTCTTGTTTTTTAATATGACATAAATGAGATGGGTTTGGGGGGGAATTTGTTCAAAATTATGGCTGAAAATGTTGTTTCCCGCTGAAAATTTTATTTTAACCGACGTCGATTTGGTGTCAGTTAATGGTTCGGTGTATGCAAACTGTAAGTGGCGTTGTTTATATGGGCCAAAGTATAATTTTAAAAAAATCATACAAAACTAGTTGTTAAGATTACAAGCCCTTCCGACAACCTCTCCATGCCAAACAGGAACAAAATACTCATGTACATGCGAATAACAAATTGTTATCTCCAATTTTGGATTTAGACTTCTCCAAATTCATTGTAGGGACTTTAGTGCAAAAATGAAAAAATTCACCAGTAGTCCCAAACTCAATTATGATATTCTCAAAAATAACCTTAGTCACCCACAACTTATACACGATGTCGGTATTAGAGATACTAGTCTTATCCAGAGATGGACTTCTAGCAGATCTTCCCAAATGATCCTTGTCTATATACTTGTGAGTGATCATCTACAATAAACTGGAAACCAAGTAATAGCACTTTTTTAGAAATTATGGAAGGAATTTTATTAGGTTTTTATTTCATAAAGAACATGATACATGAAATTTCATTTGATTCTATTTGGTGGAAATTTTCATTCTCATAACACTGATAGTAAGGGTTTGAACATAAAAAATGATGGACGATTACCCCGGTTTGCGCCTCTGTTGGACATTACGCATATTCTCCATTCGGGTGCAGAATTAAGAAGTGTAGTGACCATTCGAGGAAGTTGGGAGTCATAGCGTAGTTTTCTTAAAGTTTTGTCATACACTGTATGAGGAGATTGTGGTCCTGTTCCATTGACCAGAGCATGACAAAATTGGAACATCATTCTCATGACTTGGTGAATTAGATAAGGGTGTCTCAAGTTTTTCAATGCAATTTCTCCCACTTTGTTGGATGGACATATTTAGAAAAAATTGAAAGGTAAACTAGCATGTCCAAATTGGATTCCAATATTCGTTCACCCATTCTTTGCTAATTAATGATCCCTGATAGTGATAATGAAACTGGCATGATCCCACGGAGACTTCCACAAAATCTTCTGATATGCCCTTGCATACTACTTAGTAATCATATACTGTATTATTAACTATAGGCCCTATATTAGAACTTTAGTAAAATTGATGGTTGGATTTTTCTTATCTTGTAAATTTAAAAAAAAAACTTAGAATGTGTAATTTTGTCCGATTTTGGTGGGGTGGAATTTATTTTTCAAATTAACAACGCTCACAGTCAAGGTATTAATGGAATACTAATAAAAATGAGGGAAGACTACCCCTATGACCTTGTTGCATAAGTCGTAACAATATGATTGTGACAGTGAGATTTAAATTATTTGCTATATCCAATTTTGCCATTTTCCTCCCCCACCATCTTGGAGGGACCTAATTATAAAAACAGAAAAGTTCACCAATAGTGTTGAAATCAGTTCTGAACGAACCGGACGTTAATAAAGTTCATTGAAATTTACAATATCAATTACTAATGCCTAATTAACTGTTCACCACTTTTAATGTCATTTATGTTCGTTTTGGTCAGAAGTGGGCCCCATTCATATGCTTGTGGGCTAAATTGTTATGGCCCAACATATCCATTGTCGACGTCGGTAGTATTTCGGTCAATTTTTTCCAAAAATGACGTAAATGCGACGTCAGTTATGTAGTTTGTCTGGCAAAGGCCCATTTGATACTCCAGTGGGCTAGAATGGTTAGGCCTGCAGTTAGACAAGTCGAAATCGCAATACGGTCGATACTAAATCATTCTTGTCGACTTGCATACGACATAGCTTTGGGGGCAGAATACACAAAGCTCGTAACGACTATATATATGCAGCCCACCTCATACATTAATTTAAACATTTAAGTTTCTATGGAATTCCAACATTCCTCCTGCACATCCTCTCAAAGGTATAGTTTCTATATTTCGTTATTTTACTTTTGTTTTTTATTTACTATTGAATGTATATTGTGTGTGAATGTGTTATTTTCTTGATTTAAGATGTGTCTATGGATTAGGGTTCATCGATTAGGTTCTGGGGTGTTAAAATGTTGATTAGGTTGTGGCTAAATTGTTTTTGGTTTAGGTGCTCTCTGTTTGCATGTTTCCTGTTGTTGTCAGAGTCTCCCAGTTTCATGAATGTGACGTCGCCTTTCCATCGTTCATACGTCGAGTAGACCGACCAGTATGCGATGTCGTTTGTTCATAATTTCTGTAGTTCATCTCGCATATAATGTCGCACACTTATCAGTTAACCATTTGGTTTTGCCGAACTGTGTGCGACGTCTGTTACTCATAAAATCTGCAGTTGATCTAGCATCTGACATCGTTCACTTATCGGTTAATGATTCAGTTTTACCAAACTTTTTACGGCGTCACTTATTCATAATTTCTACAGCATATGACTACGTCGCATACTAATCAGTTAACCTTTTGGTTTTACCGATCTGGATGTGACTTCACTTTGACATGTTACATTCATATAATAATTGATTAACAGATTATGTTAATTGAATTATAACGAATCATTAAAATATAAATTTCAAGAATCATATGTAGCAGTGCCGGTTCGCGCCGCAATCCTATTGTGGTGAGCGGCTTAATTTTTACATTTAAATTGCATTTCCTAGCTTGTATTAACAATATTCAAATTTATTTTATAAATATTTCCTTGATTAACATATCTGTAGCGATTCGGACGATGAGCGTCCGCGAGCTACGCTTGGCAACATCGTTCCTCATTTCATCCACACCCTAACGCAGACAAACTTCATGGTGTTCCTTTCCTGGTAAGTAATCCCTATCACGTATTAACTTTATTTTCAAAAATCTTTTTCTATACTTTACTTTCAAATTAACTGAACATGAGTTTTTAAAAAAAACTAGGTACGTCCCTAGCCAGATTGTGGACATCCTACCACCGTCGAACTTGCATGTTGTTCTCAGGTGAAATGGAAGGGAGTATCACATGCATTACTCAAGGAACGGGAGGTTGAAGACCCTGACGCCGAAGGGTTTTGAGCAGTTATTTACAAGTGAGGAACTCAGCAAAGGGGACACGCTCTACTTCGAGCTGGTTAATCATTCAGTTCTTAGTTTTTAATGTCAAACTTCTTCTCTATTGATGTAATAATTTGTTTTGCATAGACTTTAATCATAACATCAATATTAAATGTGTTGTATCGTATTTTCAAAATTATTAATAATATTGATTTATTTTGATATGTAATCTTTAATTTGTAGTCTTCCTGATAGCTATGTTATTTTAATGTTATGCAATCCTTAATATGTAACCTAACAAACACACATTTAATAGTAGTATCAGTAACAAAATTGAAGAAAACAAATTATGGGGTATTGTTGCAATCAGTGTTGAACTAGGAAATTTGTATTGCGAAATTTGTTTTAAAGTAAACTCGAACTGTTGATGGGCTGCTTGGTGGGCCAAAATTGTTAGGCTCACCAAAGTATGCGACGTCGCTTAGTAATCGACAGCATTTCGCCTAGTCCAACTTAGGTACGACGTCGCACATATCGAGGCGGATAAAATAATATTTTAAAACGACATTGTTTTGAAACAGGTATAAATATGGGGACCCTGAGATTCAGTTTGACCATTTATTCACAAGTTTCACGCAAATTCTAACAGTCTTCATCTTCCTCCTCATCTTCTCTAGTCCGGAAAAAGGTTTGTTCTTCCCTTTCTCCTAACACCCAACTTTTCTAATTCTTACTTTACAATGTCAGATATGTGGTTTGTGAATGTGTTTTGATTTTTTGCCTATCTGGTTTTGTCTCAGATTTATGAGAGTGTGAAATTTCCCTGAGTTAAAACATAGGAGTAGGTTCAATGTTTTGGTTTGTTTCAAAATGGTTTTTGTTTAATATGATGTTGATTATGCTTCATTTTTCGGTTATATGTGTTTCTTCCCGTAGCTTCCTCTGAATTATGCGTCGTCGCTAATCTGTCTGCCACAACTAGGTTTATGTGATTATAGTGTGACGTCGCATCTTCTTATTTCCAGTAGCTTATCATTAATTTTGTAATGTCGCATTATTATCGGGTGACCTTTGGCTTGAACAAAATGTTACCAACGTTGCATTATGACATCTAATTCTAAAAAAATTATACATATGCAACTTCAGTCTTGTATTCGGTTAAGCCGACTACTATGTGAAGTCCCGTGTACATGTTCGCCATCCCACTATTTTGAGCCGACATGCACCTGTGACGTCATTGCTGACGTTGAACCTTGCACTCCATAGGGTAGTTCGCACTTAACATTTTCCTTTTTCATGCAGGACTGATGGCTGGCAAAGGATTGTCTAATCTACCCTTTTTTAGGTCTTTCACCAACATACATATGTATTTACTTGCCAACACATCTTCACACTTTATATATAACAACTAAGTACTTTTTGGTTTTCATACAGTTCACCGCACAATGTCGTAACCCATAGCCTGTTTTGTTTGACATTGACCATCATAAAATGGCTCTTGATAACCCACATTTCCACTGTACTCTTAAATAATAGAACTTTGGGAAAAACCCTACTTTGGTAAAACTTTTTAAATAAATTTTATTTTTTTACAATAGCATATATATTTATATGCATATTTCTAAAAAAAATTGACTCAGTACATCCCGTGTGAGATTGTACCACTCTTGCCGACTGAGAAGACTCACGTAGTGCTGAGGTGTTACGAGACAGAGTGACGTATGAACTACTCGGGACAAGGTAAGATCTCAAAAAATGCCTTAGGGGAAACAACGTACGCATTGAGGACACCATGTTCTTCGAGGTGCTACAAGTTGGGGGGCCAGTCGTCTTCAAGGTCATCATTGTCCGTGGTGATTGAGTTTATTTTTATTTTCAATTATTTTGAAACTTAGACAACTCTTATTTGATAATGTAAAACTTGTATGGATATTTTCATGACTACTATTTTTCAAATTATTTAACTATCTTATTTGAACATTATAAAATTGACTGTGTATATGTGCGATTTGATTTGTGCGTGATTTTATAAACTCATTTTATAATTTCACGATTAAAAACCATTGATCAAGGGGTGTATTGGACGTTTACGAAAGTTAATTCCGATTCATATGGTGTTTGTAGCAAAAATATTTCTAGCTACTTTAATGCCTAATTATCCTGTTACATACCCCTAAATTAATCGTGATGACGGGATATTGGGAGGAGAGAGACGCCGAAATGGGGAGAAGCGCACGGCCACCATCTTATGTTCTCATTTTTTTCTAACACGATCATATTCTTTACTTGAATATATCTTTTACATACAAGCGAATTCAGTATTCAATCGGACTACATGTCGGTGCAAACGACATTTAATGCGAAATTGGGACACCTATTAAAACAACATGTGCGACGTCGCATATGTTTTCGGTAACATTATTTACTTCAATTTTTTAACCTTTTACTTCGGTTCACATAATAACCGAGGTAAAAAACAATTATTCACCTCGATTTTTTTATAACCGCGGTAAATAATATCTTTTACTTTGAAGTAAAAAATAACCAAGGTAAAAAAAATTACCTCGGTTATTTGGTGCTAACGCAAAAACTGCAGTAAAAGGGGCGTACTATAAGGTCATTTTTCTTGTAGTGCATAGTCAACATATTTAATGGAAATATTCAATCATTTGGGGGGAAAAACATGTACAAGATATGTTGATAAAATTGATGAATGAACATGGAATGGATGGTAAACTACCTTAATTAATTTGAACCCAGAGATGCTCCATCCTAGGATACTTGTTGAATTTTGGAAGAAGAAAATAAATTGGGGTCTTGAGTAGTTGAAATGTGAGAGCATCTCCAATGCTAAGGGGGTCGTGAGTAAAAATAGGATACATTTGTCAACACTTTATTAGGCTTAAACATGACGTGGATATGAGAGAGTTGATTGAGAAGTTTTTTGAAATTCTGCACTTCAATGCAAGAGCGTCAGTTAACATCACTATAGTTTCAAAACAAATTATATCAAAATTATTTAATAATAATTTTATATATAATATATTTCATTTCCTTTATTTTAAATAAAATTCAGATTTAATAATTACATATTATAATTTCAGTTACAATTTAACTACCACTTTTAATAAATAAATAATACTAAATATTGAATACAGTATAGGTTAAACTAAAATTAAGAAATAATAATTCATATGAATTAAATTTAATGTAAAGTAATTTTATTTTAATGTTTATATAGTATTATTCATTTTAAATTATAATTTTAAAATATAGATTTTAATATTTTAAATCAATATAATATAATTAAATGAATAAAATTTATTTATATTGTGAATCTAAATAATACATTCAAATTGGGATCCAAATGTAACATTTAAATTTGGAATTGTAAAATAATTAAAAGAAAAAAATTCTAAATTTAGTATTTGACAAACTGATGGCTTCAATATGAGCGTCTAGATATAGAAGGTCTAATTGAGACTCTCACTCCACGTATCATCGACGTCAGATTGACCCCCAAAACCGACTCTTTCATTAGAGGTGAATTTTAAATTTATAGAGTATCAATTCTACGTGTCTTTTGATATTTTTCAAAGAGAGACTTGCATTTGAGATGATCTAAATGGAATGGTGTATTTTGCGGATGAATTTCTAAAAGAATTTCAATTAGTGTGGAGTGTGGAGTGTGGAGTGTGGAGTGTGGATACCACAATGGTGACATGGCTACATCAAAACGTGAGGTTCAAATTTTGCCTTCGTTTTCTTTTCTTACCCAATCGTCACTCCCTCCAAATTTTGCAATCTTCGCATCAAAATCCACAACGTAACACTACCAGTCTACTGTTACCGTCTGAAGACCAGTAGGCAATTGAAACATGCTATCTTTTCAGGCTTCATCTTCTCCGGCGCTCATATTTCACCACTCTAATGCGCGATTAAATCCAGATGAAGTTCCAGCTCTACTTGCTTCCTCAGTTTATCGAAGCAGAGGTGGTGTTTATGGAAGCTTTAGTCGGTCCGTTTGCAGGTGTCCATGCATCGTGTAGTCCTTTTCGATACCGGAGAAACCCCAAGGCTCTGTGGCTGTCGTGCAGCCATTCGATTTTGAGTTCTACCGCTGCTAATGCTGCCTCCGTGGAAGGTGCTTCCATATTTGTAGTTACAGGCACAAAAATTACTGTATTTCTCTGGTTTTTTGCTTTTGATAGATGCTAATAAAATATTCTTTCTGATTGGTTTTGTATATCCTTTTCCATATCTGATTCTGCCTTATATACCCTTTGTACTCAGTATATATATGAATACACACAACCACAATTATTTGT
>JAULKM010088995.1:0-11313 GCA_032355605.1 Rubia tinctorum
GAGGATAAGAACGACACGTGGCACAGGGTGGAGCGCAGCAGCGGGAAGTTCACTCGGAGGTTCAGGCTGCCGGAGAATGCGAGGGTGAACGAGGTGAAGGCGGCGATGGAGAACGGCGTGCTGACGGTTACTGTGCCTAAGGAGGAGGTTAAGAAGCCTGAGGTCAAGTCTATTGACATCTCCGGCTAAATCATGCACTGTGTTGCGTCTTTTGCTGCAAAATTCAGGGTTGTGTTTTTGCATCATTGTGTGCATTTCTCCTGGTTGAATGTAATGCTTTTGAGATGTACTGATAAATGAAGGGCAATCAGTGTTTGTTTTGGCGAAACTCTGTTTTTCTTATGCTCAACGAATTTGCTCCAAATGTTTTTGTTTTATTCCCACATCGCCAAGAGAAAGGGGTTATGAACACTTGATAACCCTTTGAAAATGTTATCATGTCGCCGAGCTTTGTAACGAGAGCTTGTGATCCAAGTGGAGGCACGAGGGTGTTGGGACGTTGACTCGGTCCATCTGGTAGGCCTGAGGGCGCTGCTTCCTGGCTCGCCCGTTCCAAGCGAGGAGTTGGGCTCTGTGATTTGGGCGAAAGCCTGGATTGCTGGGCCTCTAGAGTGGAGGGGAATGCGTGAGGCTGGTTTCACAGAGCAGCGATTACTTCCCGCTCTTTGCAGTGGAAGGACCACGGGCCGGTGCACTCTTGGGCCTCTAATACCAGGCAGGCCATGATCAATCGGACCAACACCTTTTTTTTGCCTCTTCTTTTATTATCCAGGCCCATTTACAAGGTTTTGAAAGAAATATTCTAATTTCTGTATTCATCAATCAACTTTTTGTTGTTTAATAACTGTGAAAGTTATGTCGTACATATTATTGATTAAATTTAAAATTTACCTTAGTATGGATGTCTTTTGATCTGAAGAATCAATTCTTGTTTTTAGTTTTGAAGGAATCCTATCAGATTTTTCCTTTTATGTAGTTTTGAGCAGAGTTTCAAGAAATTTAGCCTTTTGATCTTTATCTTGGATATTATCCAAAAATTCACTAGCTTTCTCACCATTTATAACATTGATGTTAAAGTCGGAGAATTGAGTTTGGAGTTTATAAAACTCATCACCTGTGTCATCTTTACTCTTGATAACTTGACAGTTATCTTTTGAAGAGCAGACATGTGGATTTTCTGTTTTTGTAGAAGAAGAATAAATGTCTTCATAATCGGAGGAGTTCATGATTTCCTCAGAATGAACTGAATCATCGGAGGAAGCAACCATATTTAATAATTCATTCTTAATACTGTCATCTATATTTAAGGATCTAATTTTATCTTTTTTTACTACACTTATTTGCATAGTGACTTTTTTCTCCACAAGTGGGTGACCTATTCTGTCTTTTAGGGATATAACATTTTTTCCCCATTTTTTGCTCTTTTCTTAGCAGCATATTTTTATAAGAATTATATTTGTATTTCTTATAATACCCCGTTTTATGGGGGTTTTCTGTATATCTCCTTTTTTTTACCACTGGTTGAGAGGATGGTTGATCAAAAACAAATTGTTGACAGAATTCTCCTAATTGGATTTTTTCTAGCAACCTATGCTTTTTTAATTGTTAATGTAGTTTTAAATCATTACAGAGAGCTAAGCCATCTTCCATACATTTTCCTATCAATTGACCATAGGAATAGAGTTCTAATTTGATTTGAGAACTTTTAGATTATCTCTTTAGTCTTCTTTTAATCTTTTCAGCGAAAAGAGAGGGAAGTCCATCAAGACGACCTTCCATAAACTGCTATTAGCTTCTGGGAGGTTTAAAACTTTACAAAGAAAGACATACTTATACCATCTAAAAGATGTGAGGGTAAGACATCTGTGGTTCTGTAACAGAGTTCTAATATTATCATAATTAGTAGAATAACAACCAGTAAAATGCTCTAATACTGCTAATACTAAAGCAAAAAAACAACATTAGGTTTTGCTTCATTACCCATTTGTTTAATAGAATTAAGGATTGAAGTTTTGTGGTCTTGGGTGAGATAATTATCCCACCTAGCTTTAACCTGACCAATACAACCGGAAATGATCATTTGCACAATATGTGCATCACTCTGGTTGTTGCCTTTTGCAGCAGCATCATACATAATCATTTTATGGCATGCCCTAAAAATTTGACTATCAGAACCTCCATCGATGTTCCATTCAATTATTTCAATACCCAAATAGGCAGTAGGATCATTCCTATAAACCCGTTCTTCGATCAAAACATCCATAGGAGTTGGTCTAGAGTAATAATAGCCTTCTGAACCTAATTAAGATTTCCAATTACTTTTCATAGCAGTAATTTGATTTTCTTCATTTATCATTTTGCTAGTAGAACTACTGGGATTATTAATACCAGGGTTTTATGTAGAAAATTTTAATTCCTTTAATTTAGAAAGAATTTCTTCAAGATTTTCTAATGAAGAATCATTTTTCTTTTTCAGGGTTATACCATCCATAGAAGGAGGTGGCCGAATATTAGTCGGAACTTCTAGAATTTTTTTCCTGATGAGGAGTACTAGAATCTTTAATTTTTAAACTTACTGTGGATCCTTAAACATAGATGACAATATTAAGAATGAAATATTAAAAATGGTTGCTTCCTCCGATGATTCGGATCATTCTGAGGAAATCATAAAATCCTCCGATTATGAGGACATTTATTCTTCTTCTACAGAAGAAGAAAATCTATGTGTCTGCTCTCAAAAGATAACTGTCAAGTTATCAAGAGTAAGAATGACACAGATGATGAGTTTTATAAACTCCAAGCTCAATTCTCTAACTTCAACATCAATGTTATAAATGGTGAAGAAGTTAGTGAACTTCTGGATAATATCCAGGATAAAGTTCAAAATGGTAAATTTCTTAAGCTCTATTCAAAGCTCAAGAAAAGAAAAAACCTGATAGGATTCCTTCAAAAATAAAAACAAGAATTGATCCTCATTATAATTTCTCGGCTGTTGTAGAAGAACTACAGAGAAAGAGGAGTCAGAACGGCCCTATTACCGTTCAAGAATTAAAAACAGAGATCCATGATCTCAAAAATGAAGTTTCTTTACTTCACAATCAACAGGCTATTCTAGAAAACAGGATTATAATCCTTGAGTCAGGACATGTGAGCAATACCTCTGATATACCTCCCACCTCTTATCCAGTGGAAGAAAATGATTTTGTGGGTAGCATAAAATTTTATTCTCAACATAAATGGATTACCCAAATTAGTTTATTAATTGATAAAACTACAATTTACAAAAATGTTCCTACTCTTATAGACTCGGGAGCATATTTAAACTGTATCCGAGAAGGTGTAATTCCAACAAAATATTTTGTAAAAACCATTTGAAAAATAACAGGTGCAGGTGGAGGTAATTTACAAGTTTCTTATAAATTACACAGTGCTTATATTTGTCATGATAAGGTATGTATTGAACAAACTTTTGTTCTAGTAAAATTTTTGGCAAATGATATTATTCTTTGGCAAATGATATTATTCTTTGGCTACCATTTATAAATGGGTTAATGCAATTAAACCATATTAATGAGAAAAGTTTCTCATGAACATACCAAGGAAAACTCACTACCTTCCCTTTGGATTCCAGATTATAAGAATAATAATATACTTTCTCTTGTGCAAAAAAATAATAATATTTGTGTTATTTGCAACAAGAACTGATGATTTTTAATATTATTGATCAGTTAGAAAATCCTAAATTATAGAATAAGATCAAAAGTATTGAACACGATTTTTCAATATCTATTTGCAATGATTTACCAAATGATTTTTGGGACAGAAAGAAACGTATTGTTTCTCTTCCTTATGAAGAATATTTTCATGAACAAAATATTACTACTAAGGCTAGACCTTTTCAAATGAATAAGGAATATTTAGAAATTTTTAAAAAGGAAATTTCTACTTTAATAGAAAAGAAACGTATAATTTCTCTGAGTTCCCCTTGGAGCTGCACTGCATTTTATATTAATAAACATAGTGAGCAGGAGCGTGGAACTCCAAGATTGGTGATTACTTATAAACCATTAAACAAAGTTTTAAAATGGATTAGGTATCCAATACCTAATAAAAATAAATATTGGATAGATTATATCAATCCAATATATTTTCAAAATTTGATTTAAAATCTGGGTTTTGGCAAATTCAGGTTAATAAATCTGATAGATATAAAACCACCTTTACAATACCATTTGGCCATTACGAATGGAACGTAATGCCTTTTGGTTTAAAAATGCTCCTTTTTGAATTTCAGCATATAATGAATGGTATATTTAATTCTTATAGTGATTTTATCATTGTTTATATTAATGATATTTTGATATTTTAAAAAAGCATTCAAGAGCACATAAAGCATCTTGAAATTTTTAAGAAATTAATAATTACAAATGGTTTGGTTATATCCAAGTCAAAAATGCATATTTTCCAAACGAAAATAAATTTTTGGGTCATGTCATTGATCAAGGGAAAATTACTCCCATCACAAGGAGTATATAATTTGCCTCAAAATTTCCCGATGAGATCCTTGACAAAACTCAATTACAAAGATTTTTGAGAAGCCTGAATTATATTTCGACTTATTATAAAGATCTATCATTAGATGCAGTTGTCTTATATGACAGACTGAAAAACTTTACCACACCATGGTCTGAAATTCATACCAAGGCAGTTCAAAAAATAAAAAAGAATGTTCAAGCTCTGCCGTGTCTTATGCTTGCAAACCCAAATTGGGGGAAGATTATTGAAACGGATGCTTTTGATATTGGTTATGGAGGAATTCTTAAACAGATAAATTCCCAAACTAAACAGGAGTATTTAGTCAGATATTATTCTGGCAAATGGACTAATAGTCAAAATAATTACGCTACAATAGCTAAAGAAATTCTTGCTATAGTTAAGTGTGTCCTGAAACTTCAGGATGATCTTTACAATACAAGGTTCTTAATAAGAACAGACTGCAATGCTTCCAAGTTTATGTTTCAAAAAGATTTTAAACATGACGTTTCCAAACAAATGTTTGCAAGATGGTAGGCCCATTTGTCCCCATTTGATTTTGAAATTCAATATCTTAAGGGAAAAGAAAACTCATTACCAGATTTTCTAACCCATGAATATCTGCAGGTATAACCTTATCCGTCTCACGTGGAATACACCTAGGTAGAGGAAGAGGCAGGGGCTCCGGTCAAAGCCGAGGCAGGGGAGGGAGTAATAATCCACAAACTCCTAACATTTCAAGAGTCATACTCACTGAAGCAAGGCCATCAAGCCAGCAACCAGATTCGTATATCCAAAGATTCCAAAATTTGGATAATGAAAGACATCAATATTTGATGCGATCCCACGAGGAAATAATCATTTACTTATCCCATGAAGATAAGAACTACTCAATGACCCATGGCTTCTAATGAACCGGTAAACAGAAAACTTCTGCTATCCTTTCAAAAAAAGGGAAAAACGGGATGTACTATGAATGCATCCTTACAGCAACAGGTTCTGCTGACATCACTTCATTCACGGAAAATAAACCAGGAGTGGAAAAGAACTTCTCAAATTTCTATTTAAGGAAGATAATATCTCCTTTTGAATGGGGTATCAGCCCATTCAGATCAAGGAATTCATAATTCCAAGGACAGACAGAAAAATGGCCTTTAATTACTTCGATTATATCGATGCTTTTACCCATAAATTTTATTATGAAAATGAAAAATATGCTCATACATGTATGATTAAATTCAATCCAGAAATTTTCAAAAAAAGCCAAAATGGCCAGAATCTTCCTGGTTGGATATTTCCACTATGGAATGTTATAGGTCCTGATATTCTGATCATACCAGACCCTTATATGGGATTCTACAAAGAGTGGGTACAAGTGGCACCATATGTTACTCTCAACAATCCTTCTGATTATATCGAAAGATCAGCATCATTGTTTTTCTTTATGCAGAAAGGTATCCCATGGATATGGAAATGGATCCCTGAAGGAGGAAAGAACTCTCAAGGCTTTCTTTGCCTTAATAGAAAATTCCTTGCTAGATTTTGGAACAAGCTTCTGGAACAAGACAAAGACAGGGAGAATCCATTGAAAAAGTATAGTTTTTCGTTAGAGGAAGAAATTACTTCCTTGATTAAGTCCTTAAAAGATGTTTATAACATGGAAGGGCAAGTGGATAACACACACTCATTTTTCTCCAACCTAGAGAAAGTGATGAGAATGAAAGATCCTCAAGTTTCAGAGAAAGATCTGATGACAGTTTACCTTGATAAGGTTAAAGCTGATTTCATAAAAAAAAATAAAAGCAAGGTGGACGAAAGCCCTTATTCTGAGCCATCCACCTCCTCAATGAAGGACACTCAAGATTATAATCCCTATGGATGTTTATCCGGAGAATCGCAGCCACTAGAAGAGGAACCAACAACAGAAGACCTCTTCGACAGCCTAATAGGAGCAGTGTTGCTGAAAACAAAGTCCAAGGAGATAGCTCAAGGAAACAGAAAATGCTGGAATAATCAGCCAGTGGAATGAAGACCACACTTCATCAATTCAGAGTGGGTGGAGAGAAGGCTCCATAATGGAGTGTAGAAGACCCTGCTTCACTAATTCAGAGTGGGTGGAGAGAAAACCCCATCAATAATGGAGTACAGAAGACCCCACTACATCTTAGGGTGGGTGGAGACAAAGAAGACCCATCATAGGGTGGGTAAGAAGACCCCAATACATCATAGGGTCGGTGGAGACAGCTTTAATAAAGCAACTTTTGTAAAGTTTTTTGTTTTTTTGCAATAATTTGTAAAGCACTTAGGTATTGCTTAGATTAAATTCGTGAAACAGTTTCATTAAAATACTACTTAGTTACACAATTGTCGTGCGGGTGCCCATGCCAAGCCGCTAAAGCCGGGGATAGGCGTTCATGCAAGTTTCAGGCCATTTCAGCATTGGACAGAGTTGTAACTGGGTTAGTATGGATTTGAAGCAAATCCATGAGTTTAAACTAAGTATTATCTAGATTAATATGAACTTGAAGTAAATTCGTGAATCACAAGTCTAGAGGCCTCACTCGCCCCAGATGGTATCAGAGTCATGGTAGTAAAGAGTTATTTGTAGATAGTATAATTCATCATCAAAATTAGATGAGTTTAAATATTTTTAAACAAAATTATAACTATAATATTAAGAATGCTAGTTCGGAAGAATATGGACTTCCCCAAGAGCTCGATGAGCTGAACAGCATCTTAGCCATCTTCTCCAAGAAATCAGCAGCATCCTCAAGGAAATGGCATGGCAGTTGGAGATGCAAAGGCTGGTGAAAAGGTTTGCCAACAATTTGATAACAAGGAGATTGTAGAAATTTGTCCTGATTTGCTCGGACCTGACTTGCTCGGACCTGACTTGCTCAATATTTTCAATAGCAATTGTCCATAAGTTTATGGACAAAGTACCTATCAAAAGATCCCCTCAAAAATTATTATACACCGAAAACCCTTTCCATTCGCGTGGAATGGGGATTTATTCATGCATTGCACCAAAGACAATTTGAGTTTGTGAAACGGTAGATGGGTATGATAAGATGGCTAAGATGCCGGTTGTCTTCCTTGAAAAGGCGTACAAGGCAGTCTCTCCTACAACCAATACCATGCCCCTAGACGCAACTAAAAGCGCCAGAAAAAGACTATTCTAAAGCAATTACATCATTGGTACACAAAAATTCGACTTAGATTGCATCATCACCCCAAGCATCATCCCTCGTGTTCTGCCGAGTAACTATTCGGTTTTTCCTGGAAGCTTCTTGTTTCCTCAGTTCTCCAGATCCAAAGGTTGTAGATGGTAGCTTTATACCCATGCTTTGGGCAATAAGTCTTTGTGCAGTTCTTGCAGATGTCTTGGGCCGCAGCGGAACAGGTTCAAGATCTGTATTAGATAGAGGTTCCGTAAGCAACAAAACATTTCCCAGCAAAACATGACCCATGCATTAATTCTTACAATACTCAAGCAAATTAATGTAGTATAGTTCCTTTAATATCTACATCAAAACCATGAAAGATCAAAAGTAAAAGTAAAAGTTAACTCATAAGCATTACTCATGGTCTATTTGATATATAGATACACATGAAGTCGATGTCAGATACACAACATATTATCCAAAAAACTCCATGATTCAAGCAACCATAACTGTGCCATGATGCTTTGAAAAAGTAGGATCAGAGAGGCTGTCTTTGTTCCTTGAATCTCAAATTTTCTTCAACACAGAATTGAAAAATACTATTTGTTCCAAAGTCATGTGATGCTAAAATAAATGTAGGTACGTATGAGATACGTAACACTTATATTGCAAAGAAAAATCAGAGGGGAAAGGTACAGTTAACAGAAAACATGAAGGACGGGCAGATGTAACAGATTGAGAACAGATGCATTGCCAAATTTCTTAACTCGATGCTACACATGTTTTTATCACTAAATGAATGAATCAAGAGCTCTGCATTTCAAGACAGGGTATTTTGATGGAACTGACAAAATAGCATCAACATCAAATCTGCGACATGACTCGAATAATATGGAAGAATTGCATGTAAAACTCAAGCAAATTTTCTTTGCTACATAAGTCTAAAGATGTACTGTCATTTTTTCCCAGTAGAATCAACCAAATATATATATGTGAGCTGAAAACACCTTAAAAGTAGTTACAAACTGATAAACTCTGTATCTTTATTTTCCTATAAAAAATCCATAACCCTTTAAATTAATCTAAAGACAAATAAGTTAAAGAAGGAATAGCTAACAATTACCTCTTGGTGGAATCGAGCTTAGAAGTTCATCAGTTTCACCAAGAACACGCACTGTAAATGGACACTTGATACATTTACTTGCCTCGAGAGCTGTTCACAGTAATGACCAAACCACAGTAGGTGATATGATATAAGTTGGAGAAAATAGCAATTTGACAGGAATAGCCAGAATTTTAAGAATCCACAAAACGGTATCAATAATCACTGATTGAAAGACGGCTTTCCATATATTCAATTTCTCAGAACCACAAAAGGAGAATGCCCGAGTATGTAAAAATTAATGATAAAGTAGGAGGCAAGTTCAATGGAAAAGTTATTCAAATCTGTCAAAGAACAGAGATTGGACATAGATTGATTCAGGAAGCTATTTATAACAAACTATATAACATGTGGCCACTAAGCAATTCATTCACTCCATTTATATCATCTTAGAGCCTATCTATCTGGAGCCTCACTCGCACCAAGCAAGCATTTATTCACTAACATTAAAAACAGAATATAGATATAACAGGACCCATCAGCACCAGGTATAAGAAATGCCTAGAAGCTTAATCAACAGTTAATTTATGTCAACTAGGAAATGCATTTTCTGAACTCTATCCTTTCGCTAAATAGTTCAATTTCTAGTGCCAACGGGTTCAAGAAAAAAATTCAAAATACAAAGCCCCAAAACTTAAACCCAAAACATTAAAATGAAATAGTGAACAATTGTTTTCACTGAATGTACATGAGCAATGGGTATGCACAAAAAGAGGAAAACCAGGTAGCCTACAAACAGGTACGAGCCTGTAGCGGATGTTGAAGATGAACTGTTGTTAAATGCAGTAATGTATTATAAGACAGAGATTCATTTACCAACTGATGATGATTTAAAAACAGCAAGTGCAGTTGTCCCATTAACCCAGCGAATCACAAAACCGTGATCCTTAAACGTCACCAACAACTTCTCTAGGTCAGCTGTTGTTGTACTTAGTGGAAAGTCAGTCAGAACGAGAACGTGTCCGGTAGCACATCTCACTGAAATGTGATTAACTTTACTTTAGTCTCAGGAAATTAAGTTTCAGAACCAACAATGATAATAACAGTAATAACAAGGAAGATTTCAGAAATGCCACTTGAGCCTCCCAGTGTATTGGAGGCTATTGGAGGCCAGTCTACTCCAGAGTCTTGAATCCACATTACAGTTGGTTAGTGCTTACCTGATTCTCTAGCTTGAGGTGGGGAATCATCTGTTTCTTCTGTACCACTAGGCATAGGTTCATCACTATACAGTGCATCTTTCATATGGGAAAATGTTCCCCTTCCACGACGTTTTATGCCTTGAATTTGGGCCCCTTCCAGTGACAGATTTGACACATTTGGTAAGCTCAGAGGAGAAAGTAAGTCATCAGGAGAACGATCTGCAATAGCTTCCCAGTCTAGACACAAAGGCACCAACATTAAAAAACAAGATTGCACAATCAATACAAACGTACAGAAAACAATAGAACGTAAGGAGCAATATAATTTTGCATGGAAGAAATGATGACTGATTAACTATACATGTAGACCCTATCAGAGGATGAAGATTAATTACTGTATAATGTCCCGAGTGAATGAACAGCTTGAAGGTATAGTCAAAACGTGATCGGAATCGGGTCTCTTTTTTCTGTACTCTCTCTTGGGAATCCAGTTAGCAACAAGAATTGCAAGCAATGCAAGAAAGCATGACAGTCTTACAGATTCTCAGCCTATTCCTAGCTCCTCCTTTTGCCAGTTTGTTCTCGGCGCACACACAAATACATCAAGAAAAAAATAAAAGCAACAAAAGAACTGCCCAATGAACAGTCATGAGTTTTCAAATACCAAAAATAGAACATAGCCCTGCTGTATTCCCATCCCAAGCTTGACTGGTGATCTTGAAACAAAAAGCAAGGCAATGAGAATAATGAAAAACCAATTGCAAGAATCAACTGCAGGTGGAAGAAGACACACCTTCATTATTTGGATTGCCAGACCCACCTGAGTCTAATTCTCTGAAATTAAACAAGAAAAATAACCTAAGTTGCATGAAAAAAAAAACAACTCCCACTAGAAAGCAGAGAAGTTGACCTTCTGCCCAGCGGTTTGAAAGAGAGGCTTTGAGAGGAGCCCTTCTTCTCAACACTCATGCCTTTCTTCTCAGTTTCTCCTCCATCACTAAGCTCCTCAGCTTCCTGTTGCCGGTTACCTCCTTCCATTATTTTGATTAAAATTTAATTGGGGTCACGAACAGCCGCTCTGGTAATTCTCCCTGGAGAAAAGTGCCCGATTTGGTAAACTACCTGAACTATCCTTCGCATGTAATAATGACTTCCTTTCACCGGTGATATTATTTTATTTTATTTTTCAATAGCACTACATGCATCGTGAATTAGTAAGTGCATCCAATTTCCAAAAAAAAACTAATTGTGTCGAACTTTATATTTTTGGAATGGAATATTTACGGAATCTCCATGAATAGGATCAACCCTT